>ML292935.1:674-64418 GCA_005239495.1 Nicotiana undulata | reverse complement strand
TGTCTGCTTGATGATGATAACTTTGTTTGTACCACAGGGGTAGTGTTGCTAAAACAAGTTGTTTTTGAGAAATAAATATGCATGGTTTTATAAAAATATGATATAACATATTATTGAAAAATAATTTTCTTTGGATGAACCGACGACCACGACGCGGTTCAGTACATTGCAACCTCTCTTGCTACGGAAATTTGAGGGTCCTCATCAAAATTGTGCCTCAGTTTGATGGGTGGATGCTTCTGGTTATTGCTTGTGCGATGATCGGCTGAACTTGCTTCGGAATTTTGAGGTCCCTCCTCAAATTCTGCCCCAGTTTCCATTCGTGGGGGAAATGAAATTTTTATTAAAATGTGACCGAACCCATAGGGTTGCCTACGTATCCCCTCTTAAACGGGAATCAGGTCAGGCGTAGTTCAATTTACAATATTGATAGATGTGATGACCCAAAAGTTCATCCTAAGTAATTCTAGCTAAATCTGTGTTTCGAGGCCCCGAAAGCCTCTGTTAATCTCACCTCGATATGCGTGCGCAGACCCGGCGTGTAGCCGGGAAGTCTTTATGTTGAAATTTGATGAAAATGGAATTTATGATAATTAAATGAATAAAGTTGACTATGGTTATCATTTTTGGTAAACGGACCCGGACCCGTGATGTGACGGTCCCAGAGGGTCCGTAGGAAAATATGAGACTTGGGCGTATGCCCTGAAACGAATTCCGAGGTCTCAAGCCCGAGAAATGAAATTTTAAAGAAAATTGTTTTCTGAAAATAATAAAGGAATTTGAAAATGAATAATTATGTGAAAACCGTGTTACCGGACCCGTATTATGGTTCTGAAGCCCGGAACAGGTTTATTATATGTTATTTGTCTTATCTGTGAAATTTGGTGTAAAACGGACTTGAAATGACGTGTTTCAGATAAAAAATTTGAAATTTAGAGGTTTATGAAGTTTGAGAAAATTATATAGATTTTGGAGTTTAATTCATTGTTTTTGATGTTGTGTTGGTGGTTTAATTACTTGAATAAGTCCATATGATGATATGGGAGTTGTGTGTGTTTTTGGTTTTGGGTCCCGAGGGCTCGAGTGAGTTTCGGGTAGCTATCGGAGTGTGCAAAGTGGAAAATTCTGGTGTTTTTGATGATTTGCTGGTGTCTGGTGTAATACCCTTCGCGAACGTGGCCAAGGGCTCGCAAACGCGAAGGGTAATTATTGTGGCCTGGGATTTTACTCTACGCGAACGCGNGGGGGCTGGGTAGTTTGTTCTTCGCGAACGCGGCCCTATGCTCGCGAACGCGTAGGCCAGTGGAGTCAAACCTACGCGAACGCGGCCAAGGACTCGCGAACGCGTAGGTCAGGTTAGTCAACCCTTCGCGAACGCGGCCAGGGGCCCGCGAACACGAAGGGTATTTTTGCCCAGTTATTAAAATACCCCAAAACAGAATACCATACGGGATTTTTCATAATTTTCACTTCATTCTTCTTCTCCAAGCCCCATTGAAGACCTCCAAGCCATCTTCTCCTCCATAATCATTTGGGTAAGTGTTCCTAACACCGATTTCTTCCATTTTCCTTCCCTAATCACTAGAACCCAGGCCTAAAATCATGCAAACAAGATAGGAATTAGGGGTTTCTGGGTAGAGTTAGGTGTATGGAATTTTTGGGAATTCAACCTCAATTTGGGGTCGGATCTTGAAACAAATTATATATTCTAACTTGTGAGGGTATGGGTGATCGGGTTTTGGTCCGAGCCTCGTGTTTGGACCAAGCGGGCTCGGGGTCGAATTTTAGTATTTTTGGAAGAATAGTAGAAAATGTACAATTAGGCTTCGGAATTAGTTTATTGAGTATTTATTGATGTTAATAAGTCAATTATGTCTAGATATTATCGTTTCGGAGTTGGATTCGAGAGGCAAGGCTGTGATTGAGGCTTGACTTGCATTTTTGGAGCCGAGGTAAGTGTTTGGCCTAACCTTAGCTTGAGGGATTAGGTATAGAGTCTTATTTGCTATGTGTAATTCATGTCCAACGTATAGGCGGGGTGACGAGTGCCTATATGTTGCGGTCAAGCATGCCCGTGAGTCAATTGTGATGAATCATATCGTGTTCTTAATATTCTCTATACTATGAGTAATTGGTTATTTAGAAGTGATACCTTGATGTTGTTTCATGACATGGGGAGTTATTGTGTTATTTGTTTCAGTTGAGGCTTTTACTGTTGAAATTATATTTCTGATACAAGATTGGTTATAGCTGAGTGTCCCTTGCCGGGACGATAGAATTTTATTGAGTATTTCCATACACTTGAGACTTCTTATTGTTGATTTTCACATTATATTGTTGCTTTTATATTATTTATCGCACGAGGGGACATGCCGTGCTTATTGTTTATTATTTATCACACGAGGGGACATGCCGTGTTGATCGTTTATTATTTATTGCTCGGGGGGACATGCCGTGCTAATTGTTTGTTATTTATCGCACGAGGGGACATGTCGTGCTGATCGTTTATTATTTATCACACGAGGGGACATGCCGTGTTGATCGTTTATTATTTATTGCACGAGGGGACATTCTGTGCCGAGTGTTACTATTTATGCACGAGGGGACATTCCGTGCCGAGTGACTATGAGATTATTGCACGAGGGGACATGCCGTGCCTTTTGCTGTTCATTATCTGTCCTGAGACGTTAAATTCCTGCTTTTACTTTTTACACTCCAGTTATTACCCTGTTCTACTGTGCTAGAATTTTGTTGCCCCTTTTACCCCCAGCATGTTCTCCCCGTATCTGTCTTACTTGCTTATTTCCGTCGATATTCTCCCGTTATTATATAGAATTGCACTGGTACATTTATTATTATTGGTCCTAGCCTCGTCACTACTTCGCCGAGGTTAGGCTCGGCACTTACTCAGTACATGGGGTCGGTTGTACTGATGCTACACCTGCACTTCTTTATGTCGTGCAGACTACGCGGCCGGACCCAGTGGACACTGACGGAGGGAGCATTCCATCAGTTCATTCAGGAGACATCGAGGTAGACCCTCAGACGTTCGTGGGCATTGGCGTCACCTTCTACCCTTCACTTTTAGCTCTGTCTTATCATATACTTCAAAGACAGTGATATGTACTTATTTTTCAGACCTTTATTTTAGTAATCTCTTAGACAGTTCGTGAGTATGTGACACCAGTTCTGGGATTTGTATACGTGTTTTATTTTGAGGTTGTTTTATTATTTTTGGTAATTTGTTAACCTTCATATTGTTTACCATCAATGCCTTAGTTACCTTGTTCGTTTTAGCTGTTAATGAATTTTATCTAGTTCAAACGTTGGCTTGTCTAGCGGGTTCAACGTTAGATGCAGTCATGGCCGAAGGTGTGATTTTGGGTCTTGACAATAGAAACATAACAATTACACATAGTAGCGCTTGACTGCATCTGAGTTGATTGGTTTAGGCCAAATTTCTCCATCCATTTCTGCTAGTATGAGTGCTCCTCCTGTTAGTACTCGGTGAACCATGTACGGGCCTTGCCAATTGGGAGAGAATTTCCCCTTGGCTTCATCTTGATGAGAAAGATTTTATTTAACACCAGCTGCCCCGGTGTGAATCGTCTTGGTTTGACTTTCTTGTTGAAGGCTCTGGTCATTCGGTTCTAATATAGCTGACCATGACAAACCGCGTTCATTCTTTTTCCGTCTATGAGGGACAATTTCTCATAGAGACTTCTTACCCATTCTGCGTCGCTGAGCTTAGCTTCTTGTATGATTCTCAGAGATGGAATCTCAACTTCAGCAAGAATGACATCTTTTGTACTGTATACCAACATGTAAGGAGTTGCCCCAGTTGATGTGCGAACCGTGGTGCAGTATCCCAGCAGAGCGAATGACAGCTTCTCATGCCACTACTTGTGCTTATCTACCATCTTTCTTAGTATCTTCTTGATGTTCTTGTTGGCAGCCTCAACGGCTCCATTCATTTGAGGTTTGTATGCTGTAGCATTCTTGTGTTCGATCTTGAAGGTTTCACACATTATTTCATCAAACCACTGTTTAGGTTAGAACCATTGTCGGTGATGATCGATTCGGGAATTCCGAACCGACAAACAATGCGGTTGTGGACAAAATCGGCCACAACTTTCTTAGTAACTGCTTTGTAGGATGCTGCTTCGACCCATTTGGTGAAATAGTCAATGGCAACCAGAATTAACCTATGTCCATTGGAGGCTGCAGGCTCGATTGGTCCAATAACATCCATGCCCCAAGCGGCGAAGGGCCAGGTGAACTTGTTGCATTAAGCTCACTGGGAGGTACCATTATCATATCCCCATGTATCTGACATCGTTGGCATTTGCGGACATACTGGATGGAATCTGTTTCCATGGTCATCCAGAAATAACCAGCCCGAAGTATCTTTTTAGCTAGAACAACCCCGTTCATATGAGGACAGCATGTACCAGCATGTATTTCTTCCAACAACTTCGTTGCTTCCTTAGCCTCGACACATCTTAGCAAACCCAAATCGGGAGTCCTCTTGTATAGGATTCCTCCGCTGTGAAAGAAATTGTGTGATAACCTTCGAAGAGTGCGCTTCTGAGTAGCGTTTGCAAGCTCTGGGTATTCTCCCTCCGCCAAGTACTCCTTAATATCATGAAACCAAGGTTTTCCATTTGCTTCATCTTCAACATGGGCGCAGTAGGCCGGCTGATTGCGAATCCCCACCGGGATAGGATCAATGAAGTTCTTATCTGGATGCTGGATCATAGATGACAAGGTAGCCAATGCATCGGCGAACTCATTCTGGATTCTGGGAACGTGCCGGAATTCAATCTTTGTGAACCTCTTTCTCAATTCCTGCACACGATGTAGGTATGGCAGTATTTTGGAATTCTTGGTCGCCCATTCTCCTTGGACTTGGTGTATCAATAAGTCTGAATCACCAATCACTAATAATTCCTGAACATTCATGTCGATGGCCAAGTTGAGCCCCAGGATGCAGGCCTCATATTCAGCCATGTTGTTGGTAAAGGGGAACCTGAGTTTGGCGGATACCGGGTAGTGCTGACCGGTTTCTGAAATTAAGACTTCTCCAATACCTACGCCTTTGAAGTTTGCAGCCCCATCAAAGAACATCCTCCATCCATCGTAGGATTCTGCAATGTCCTCTCCTACGAATGACACTTCTTCATCGGGGAAATACGTTTTCAATGGTTCGTATTCTCCGTCCACAGGATTTTCAGCAAGATGATCGGCTAATGCTTGTCCCTTGACCGCCTTTTGAGTTATGTAAATGATGTCGAACTGACTTAACAGGATCTGCCATTTAGCTAGATTTCCAGTGGGCATGGGCTTCTGAAAGATGTACTTTAGCGGATCCAACCGCGATATGAGGTACGTTGTGTTGGCATAGAAATAATGCCTCAGCTTCTGTGCGACCCAAGTCAAAGCACAACAGGTGCGCTCTAATAGAGAATACCAGGCCTCATATGGAGTAAACTTCTTGCTGAGGTAGTAAATTGCTTGCTTTTTCCTCCCTGTTTCGTCATGTTGCCCGAGAACACAACCGGAAGCTCCATCTAACACAGCAAGGTAGAGTAATAGAGGTCTACCCGACTCTGGCAGTACCAAGACTGGTGGTGTTGACAGGTACTCCTTGATTTTGTCGAAGGCCTTTTGACAATCCTCAGTCTATTTGGTGGCCGCATCCTTTCTTAGCATCTTTAAAATCGGTTAGCAAATGACAGTGGACTGGGCTATGAAGCGGCTGATATAATTGAGCCTTCCCAGAAAGCTCATAACACCCTTCTTGTTCCTTGGTGGCGAAAATTCTTGGATGGATTTTACCTTTGATGGATCTAGCTTTATTCCTCGACGACTGACAATGAACCCTAGCAGTTTGCCAGCAGGAACCCCGAACGCACACTTTGTGGGGTTAAGTTTCAGATTGTACTTCCTTAACCTGTTGAAGAACTTTCTCAAATCTTCCACGTGATCAGCAGCTTTCTTTGACTTGATGATGACGTCGTCCATATATACCTCGATCTCCTTGTGAATCATGTCATGGAATATAGTAGTCATGGCTCTGGCCCCTGCATTCTTCAGACCGAATGGCATCATCTTGTAGAAATACACTCGCACGGCGCAATGAATGCCGTTTTCTCAGCATCTTCCTCGTCCATCAAAATTTGATGGTAACCAGCAAAACAATCTACAAAGGATTGTAGCTCGTGCTTGGCACAGTTATCAATTAGGATGTGTATGTTTGGCAGGGGGAAGTCATCTTTCGGACTGGCCCGGTTGAGATCCCGGTAGTCGACGCAGACTTTGACCTTCCCATCTTTCTTTGGCACAGGCACAATGTTAGCTAACCATGTAGGATATTCGACCACTCGGAGAACCCCGGCGTTGATCTGTTTGGTGACCTCTTCTTTGATTTTCAAGCTCATGTCTAGTTTGAACTTCCCGAGCTTTTGCTTCATCGGTGGGCATGTTGGATTGGTTGGGAGCTTGTAGGCCACAATAGATGTACTGAGGCCAGTCATGTCGTCATATGACCAGGCGAATATGTCCTCATATTCCCTTAAGAATTTCGTATATTCCTCATTTTCTGACGGCAACAGATGAATGCTGATGCGTGTTTCTTTGACGATCTCTACGTTTCCCAGGTTGACGACCTCAGCCTCGTCCAAGTTAGACTTAGGTCTGTTCTCAAAGTTCTCGACCTCTTTAATAATATCCTCAGGTATATCATCCTCGTCTGACTCAGAATCCGTTTGTTGTGTTGCCCCGTTGCATGTCACAGTTGTCGGTTCATCAAGATAAGTAATAATAATGTTGTGTAAATAAAGTAATGGGGAGGAAAACAATAGCAAGTAAATATAAGATTTATAAAGAAATTTGGGAATGCTTTGATAAATTGAATAATAGTTTAAACATGGGAGCTCTTTCTTGCAGAAATTAAAATGCGAGAAGAATTTTTTTTAAATAAATAGACTGTAAATAATGCTTGTTTTGTTAGCCTTGCTACCCCGAGGCTCAACGGGCTTTGGTTGTCCTGACAGACTAATTGTTGAGACATGATCCCTTGCTCACGACTTGTACAGAAGGGCCTTACTCCCCCTCCTCTTGAAGAATGACACAACAATCCATGTCCTCATCATCCAGAAATAGATCCCTCATTGCCGCTAGCGCTTCCTCCTCGTCTGTACCATATGTGATGTCAGCTGGCTGGAAAGTCTGCTCTATGTGGGATATTGGCTGCTCCAATGGGTAGTAGGGGCCGCGCCATGGTGGCGACCAGTCCTTGAACTCCTTCGACGCCCTCGGTTGGTCAATTTCTTGAATTCCTCGGCCAGATTTCTGATGAGCCTGTCCTTCTCGTCGGACTCATGGGTATGCGGTGTGGAATGAGCTACAGTTTCCACATAAATGGGATTATCATAATCCTGGAAGTGGTCTCTCGTCTGATCTTGGAAAGGCAGAGTCTTGTAGTGACATGTGTTGCGTTGTGCTGGCGGAACTGGATCTCTTGGATGATTTGGTTGTTTGGGGATGTTTGTGGTAAAGTGGGGTTCGGAGCATTTAGGAATTGAACGTCTGGGACGTTGAGGGAGAATGGTAAGTGGGCCAAGTTCTTGACTTGATCAAGTTCCTCTTGGAACTTTAGCAGCTTCTTCTCTAGTGGAGACATACCCTCGTGCAGAACTTGAATACCCTGACCATCAGTGATCTCAACGTGTTCATCCCTGTTGTCTTTTTTGGTACCGCTTGCATCTGCCATCTTAGTTTTACTCTTACTTTTTCCTTTGGGAGGACTGGGAGGAGGAGTAGGAGGAGGGCTCTTTGATCTTATGCAATAAGTTGTTGATGCTAGAGTGCACGAACTAACCATTGGGGAAGGAGAATAACTAAAGAAAAACAAAAAGGTAGTGAAGTTAGTGAGTATTATGAATAATATTTTGGTAATTTAAACACGTAATGCGAAAATGTAAAACGCATCCTATGTTGGGGAACCTCTTTGTGCCCGAGGTAGGCCTAGCAACAAATTAATTTGGAGAACTTAAATGCTAAATGCCTCATTTTATTGATGTAAAAATGGACGAATCCAAAGAAAATACAAAAATAATAAGCAAGAAATAAAATCACTAATGGCCATCGGCTTTATTACATTGGTAAAGCGGAAAATAAAATCCTATCTAATTGGGTCCCAGAAGGACCTTCTCCAAGCTTGGCCCTCTTGTCATAATTTAGATCATGCTGAGTCTGGGGGCTTCGTGCCTCGTTTCCTGCGAACAAACAAGGTTAGGCCCTTACCCCCGCCAGACTCGACTATT
Source organism: Nicotiana undulata (assembly GCA_005239495.1). Classification (NCBI taxonomy): domain Eukaryota; kingdom Viridiplantae; phylum Streptophyta; class Magnoliopsida; order Solanales; family Solanaceae; genus Nicotiana; species Nicotiana undulata. The sequence continues at coordinate 56,091 of ML292935.1, read as the reverse complement.
TAACATCAATAATTAGCAAAGAGCATGTAGTTCCCCAAATAAATGCACAGAACGTGAAGGTGTCCGTTTGGGTTCCAGGAAAATCCAATGGACTTTGGACGAGGCTAACTTAAAGGCTATGGTGCGGACAACACATTAGCCTGGCTAGGTTTGACCATGATCCATGCAACATAAAATAGAGTGAGGTTTCTATTGGGGTTTTAGACTGGTACCCTTGAGCGAACAACTCAATATGGAAGGCACGGAACCGTCGACTGCACCGCTGATCGACTAGTTTTACCGCAAATACGCCTTTCCGAATTTAGGGGGTGATAATATTGGAATAGCGCAATCACTCATTGTAAGCGTTGCTATAGGATTTTGTTTGGCACGAGTGGAATATGAATGTGGAGCATGATATGCAAAAATAAGCATTAAAACAAATAGGCATGTATTTTCACGTTGAGGAAAGTGGTAAAGAAATAAAATACAACAGTTATAATGGAAAGCGGTTACAAAGAAAACATGAAGATATGTCAGTTTTGTTTAGCCAAATAAATACCTGCAGATTTAGACAATTAATAACATGTAATGGGGAATAGGAAAGGGTGTAAGCATTTAAAAAGAATAAAATTCCAAATTCACAAGACAACTTGTAACGGTAAAAGCCTAGGGAAGTTTCCCCAGCAGAGTCGCCATGCTGTCGTGCCCCCTTTTTCTATCGCACGGGTTAGGTATAGAGAGATCGGGTTCTATGACATTCTGGACAACTCCTTAAAGGAAAAGGGTTTAAGGAACAGTCGCCACCTAACGATTTTTATGGTGCATTAGGGCACCTAGAGTTGATAACTCATAAACTAGTTTGCATTACCAGAGATTGGGTAAGGGCTTGCAATTATCCCAAGGGGAAGGTGTTAGACACCCCTCAAGATCCACAACTGTGGGTCCCAGCCAAGAAATTTTGTGAATTGGATGGTGAACAAGTAGCAAGTAAGGTTCATATAAGAGGGAATTTCAGACAAGTATGAAAATCTTTAAAGGTTTTGGAAAAACATTAGAATAAACATTTGAAAAGAACTGTCCTAGGTTTAAAGTAATACGGATCAGATCAATGCAATACCCGATATGTCACACCTCGGAGAGGTGGCTACACGTGGTATTAGCGCACCGGTCATCATATCCGTATTCTACCCTTCCCACCCAGTAAAGGTTATTTAAACGCGTGTGTTGGTCACGAATGCTTATTGTGTGCTATTACCCGTCCCGTCCTATCAGTCCTGGAGGGTATTTAGGACTACTAATCCTACAAGGTGAGTACTAGGCTGAACTCCTAGGTTTAAAAGGATAAAATTCTAAGCGACATGTAAAACAAATAGGATTACAGATATGGGGAACACATAAGGCAGATACGGGGCTCACAGATCCCTCCACAGATAAACACATAAATAGCACGTCTCAAACACAATCAAAGTCTCAAAAATAGGATTTAAAACAGGGATTTCGAGTTGGAAAAGATAGGCTTCAGCAGTTTTGGTAAAAAGGAATGCCTTTGAAAACTCAGTGATGCAACGGGGAGTAGAGGACAGAATAATTTTCGGAAAAGAATGAATGAATTCGGAGATCCAGTAATTTAGAAGGATATTAGAAACACACATCAGTTTAGAAGAAATCGTCAGTAATAGCATGATTTAAATAACACAGCGATTAAAAGAGAAGGCAAGTGACTTTAAAATCCAGCAGTTTAAACACAATGGGAGTTGGTAGTTTAATGAAAACAGTAGGCTATTTCAGAAACCCAATAAAGTTGAAAAATAAAGCAGGAATTTTAAAAGACAGAGTGATTTCAGAAAAGGGTGAATTGACTCTGAAAACCAGTAGTTTGAAAACTAATAGAGTAGGAGTCTAATAAAGTTCAGTAGAGAGTAAAGGAATACATGATTTCAATAATCAGTGTTTTCGAAAATAGAGTAAGAGTTTTAGAGTAAAACAGGGTGAACTTTATAAAGGGATGAAACAAGAGTGAAGCAGCAAAGTTTAAAGATTTCAAAAAAAGACTAATTAATTCTAATACCAGCCAAGTGTAACACAATTGATTTTGGTTTTAGCACGTATTAGGCCTAAGGTTTGCCTAGGCGTGCGTATACATTGCCTATTTATTTTAAAGGGCGAACATGCATATTTAGTTCTGATTTTAAGAGAGATAAATGATGATACATTTGCAGAAAATGTTTCAACCAATTAACCACATTTTGAAAAGATTATTAGATTAGGTACATGTTAACTAGACGTTCGACAGAGTATAATTGAAAACAGACATGCTGAAAGAAAATTCCTAAGGAACATGCTATCTAATGCATATGGGAATATCTAAAAGACATGGTTTCTAAAAGTCATGCTTATTAAAATGCAACAGAAGTACATTATAGGAGTTTTATTACTGGTTGTAATGATTAACTGTGAGCGAGGCCGATAAAATGATATGACTATAATAGACATGCTGGAATGAAGAACCTAAACAGGATATCTAATGCATGAAATGCATGTCCTAAACAGGATGTCTATTGCACACATAGGAAAATAAATCCTATGGTCATGGTTTCTACCCATTACTATTCTAACATGCATAATCCCCTCCCTCCCTCATTAACTATCCAGCCCCAATATTCGCTTACAAGTTATTACAAACCTGAATAATAAGTTACATTAATGAAAGGAAAATTATGAAGCTACTTCTATAGGGAGCCTTCAATCAGGCCCATTTCTTCCAACCCCAATCCTTTCGAGTTTCACAGCCTCGCATGGTCTGGGTGCGGCAAAGCTCCCTAGGGCCCCCAAATGGGTCCCTGGCCAATACCAGCACCCAAGCAAAATTGCCAAGATTTTAACAAAGTGCAGTGTGGAAGTACCAGCCTCAGTGCATCAAAGTTCAGAGGAAACTCATGGGTTCCCTAAGCAATTCTTACACTGAGGGGGTAGAACCTAAGTTTTCTAGGAGGGGTGTGAAGTGCCAGAAGGAGAGAAAAGAGAAACAGAGTTTTGAAAATACAGGATTCAGTTGAGAGACTGAAGAGTTATTTTCTGAAATAGCTTTTGAAAATAAACAGAAGTATAAGCCCAATCAAACAAGTTCATCAGTACATAATTTCATACAAGGATAAGGGGAATAGGGGACAAATAAACCTCATAATAATCAGAAAGTTATACATAGATTTAATAAACGTGTTCAAACATAATTGCACAAATCAGATAGGTTCAGGGGATTAGGGGAGAGCAGGATTCACACATGACACTAAATAGTAATGGAAAATAGCCTAACAGATGCATACAGGGATAGGTAAAGCACATAACAAGCACTGATTCAATCATACACATGTAAGTCTCAAAGGGATAAACATGGCAAGTATTAGTAGACGAGCAGAAAATTAATTACATGTTGAAAGAACTGGGATGGTATTCTTCTTTTTTCTTTACAATGAAAGAGCATAAGCGTATATATAGTTGAAAAGCAAGTAGTGAATAAGGTAAAAATCAAGCCAAGTAGTAATTGAAGGAACTCGAAATCAATTAATCAGGAAATTAAGGCAGGTACTCGCTTAACTCAAGGGATTTTATTCAAACGGTAAGAATCAATGATATATAAGGCAAGAAAAATATGTAGTTCAGTAATGGTAACAACTTAAAATCAGTAAAGTGAGAATCAGAGGTCTCCCTTAATTAAGGGAGTCATCTCAAACGGTAAAGAAGAGGGAACAAAATAGGGAAAAGAATTCACATAGCAATAGCGAGCAAGGAAACAGTTGGAACATGAGAAGCATAGAGTAAGTAATTGGGACTAGGTTCAGAAGTTTTAATTAAGGAAACAATGTCAAGAATTAGTAAACATTGTAATCGACCACACAATAAGGCAGGAAAATAATTCAGAGGTTGAAATTAGTAAAAAGGGTATCAATCCCCGGAGATTAGGGATCCTAATTAGTACCAATTCAGGAAAAACCTCATATATTTAAAGAGACATTGGGAATCAGCATGGTATCACTCATAGTCATTCAAAAATGACAAAATAAGCACTGATTCGAATAGGATAAACACACATTAGGCAAGAAGCAGTAGAATCAAAGACCAACATCATAGCAAAGGTAATAATCAAGGTTAGAACATAGCAAACAGATACACACACAAATCGGAGGGACAAATCAGTAGAGACATAATCAGGGTTAGAACATAGTGTTAAAACTAAGGTTTTTGCATAATAAATCATGATTAAAAGTTATAAAACGTCTAAGCATATGAGAAAATCATTTGAACCTTGAGAAATCGTTTGAAGAAAAGTTTCAGAAACCCTAAGTTAAGAACTCGTTTAAAAATGGAAAAGCTTTTTGAGAAAAAGTGTAATAATACTCGTAATAAACCCAGATTCAGTGTAGATCTAAGAAAATTGGAAGGTTTAAAGATTAGGGTTTCACAGATATCGGAGAAAGTAGAAGAACCTGATGTGAAACTCAGGGATAGTGGTAGTTATGGCATGATCGCGTCAAAACCCCAACGGAGGAGGCCGAAAAACCACCCAAGCAGGAACCCCAGTAGTTGTTGGGCATCGTAAAGACCACTGAAGGTATCAGAGATGAAGTAGACCGGAGAAAAAGGCATCATGGTGGCTGGTAGTCGAAAGGAGGTCGGAGATAGGCGGAGCTTCATCGGAGAAGGGGGTGAACCGGGAAGGTTCTATAGAGAAGGGAGAGAAAAAGACCAGAGATAGATAGAGAGAGAGTTGGTCTTGAAGAATGAGGGGTCGGGGGGGGGGGGGGGGGGGGGGGGAGGTAGTTGAGAGGTTAATTTAGGTACGGGACGATATGGGCCGTTGATCTCATTTGATCAACGACTCAGGTTAATTGGGGGTTGGGCCGGGTAGAGACTTGGTTTGAGCTGGGTAGTTTTAGTGGTCTGATGGATTAAGGCTGGGGTTTGGGTAATTGGGTTAAGGGTGGCTAGATTTTAAATACTCCTCAAAATAAGATAATTAATTAATTAAAAAACTAATAATTATATAAATAATAAAATTAAGTTGAAATAAGTAAAATCACAGTAATTAACTAATATTAAGTGTAAAAATGCATAAATTTTGAAATAAAATAATATAAAACATCCAATTGGGCCATAATTGCAAAATTATTGTAATTGAAACTAAATAAGACCTAATTGGCTAATTTTTGAAATAATTAGATTTTAATGGATATAAAATGATTATAAATAACATACTAGGCTAAAAAATATATTTTAAAGTTATTTATGACATAATTTAGGAATTATTTAAATATGAAATATTAAATAAACGGCGAAATAATTTATATAAAAATAGGAAAAAATAGGAAAAAAGACTCATCATTACAAAAAATAATTTTGACAGCTTATATGCAAGTTTGAAAATAATTTGAGGAAAAATTGGGTATCAACACTCCTATCTGAGGATCTCGAAATGAATCGCCCTAAGGCAGTTATGCGCTCGGTTGGACTCTGCAGAGCCTTTACATTATCTACTACCATGATATCCTCGATAGATTTGATTTTATCGGGATTGATCTCGATCACTCGATTTGACACCATGAAGCCAAGAAACGTGCCTGAACCAACCCTGAACGCACACATTTCTGGGATCCCTGCCATATCGAGGTGGGATCAAGCAAAGAAATTCATATTAGCCCCGTGCCCAGGTATACCTTCCGTTCAGGATGATACTCGGTTAGTGTAATTTGTTCCCGTTCTTCGATCGCCGACTTGGTGGCATCAGAGTCATCACGAATTATGAAGGATCGAGGGATCCAGTTATCGTCATCCTCTTCGGTCTCTTACTTCTCCGATTGGGTCGAGGCCGGTGTGTGGTTGCTATTTGGCATCATGTTTTCCCTTCGAATCCAATCCCTTTGCTGATGAGAGTGTCAATACCCGTACACCATTTCGACTCCCTCTGGTGTTGGGAACTTCAAAACTTGGTGAAGGTTAGAAGTTACTTCCCTCATGTTATGGATCCAAGTCCTTCCGAGTAGGGCGTTGTACCTCATGTCACCCTCGATCACCTGGAACTTTGTTTCTTGGATTGTCCCGGCCACGTTCACTGGCAAAGTAATTTCACCTTTGATGGTTTCGCTTGCCATGTTGAAGCCGTTAAGAACTCGAGCTACAGGCACAATTTGATCATGTAGGCCGATCTGTTCTACGACCCTTGATCGAATAATGTCGGTCGAGCTACTTGGATCAATCAAAACACGTTTAACTTGATTTTGTTTCTTCATAAGAATAGATATTACTAGTGTGTTGCTATGGGGTTGTGAGATCCCCTCTGTATCCTTATCATTAAAAGACAAGGGTCCCTTCCGATACAGTCTCGAGTTTACTTTTCCCTCGTGATCGACACCTTGGTGCGCTTGAATATGCGTCCTTATGGAATATCGACCCCACCGAAAATCATGTGAACTACGTGTTGTGGCTCATCTCATTCATTCTTCCTGTTTGCATCTCTGTTTTTGAAGTGGTTCTGTCACATCCTATCCTCAGGAGGCGCGACCGGCGCTCAACCGAGTAAACCCGACTGAGCAAGCATGTTAGTTTCATTCTACCCAAACTAATTCATGAATAAAGAGGAGATGAACTCCATTAATCATACGTTGTAAATATTTTATTAGCAGTTTCAACCATAATATCCAAAATATTACAATTTTTATAGTTATGAAGAAAAACATATTTACCAAATACCATATTTCTAATTTAATTTCAAATATCCAACACCACCCACAACTTGTCTATGGAGCCTCTCAATACAACTGAAGAGTAATATGAAAATGCCAGAAACAAGGCTCTGGCTTTACCTCAAAATACAAAGCACACGATAACCAAATGACACAGAACCCCGAAATGAAGTGGGGATTACCAAGTTAGCTGAAAGGAGCGAACCGCTATCACTGATCAATGTCGCTTACTGTGGAACCACCTGCATCCATTAAAGATGCAGCGCCCCCGACAAAAGAAACGTTAATACTGTCGAATAGTATTAGTATGTAAAGCTAAAAATCATCTTTCAAAACAGAATAACCATACAAGAAAAGGAAAGCCATAGAAACAACAAGTCACAATAAATAATATATCCAAATGCCAATTGAAACATAACAATTTTCAAAATACGAAAGTAATACATATTTTTAGTTGGAAGATCTTTAGTACTGACAATACAACCGTTCACGATACCAATATCAACAATACCACTGTTCACAATGCCACTATTTACAATTCCACCGTACTCTTGGCACGGAGTCCGATCACGACCCGGTCGGTTAGGTCATCTCACTAGAGACATTCTCTACAATCGCAATTCTCATTTCAATTTCGATTTCAATTTTTTACACAATACCACCATATGTGCAGCATGGCGTCCGATCACGGCCCGATCGGCTAGGCCGTCTTACTCAAGACATTTCCATTTTCCATCAATCATCTCATTTCAAGTTTATATCACACATATAAATTCATCGACACTTGGGGCCACAATTATTACATCATACTTGGCACTAGGCCACATTTCATAACTCAAGCTCTTTTCCCGCAAATTTCACATCGTTGCCAATTTCAATATTGAACCTTTCAATTAAAGATAATAAGCACACGCGGGAGCAGTTATAGGTCGTAAGCATAAAGAGGATTTCACATATTTTGGCATAACAATCTCAATTCTACTTGACTTGAAGTCTAGGCATTTTAGCACATGTTCCACATTCTTCACACATTCTCAATTGACAAAATACCATAATGAAAGCATTGAGACACACCTTGCACATATATTCTTGCAACACAAATTCATCTGAAATAGCAACCACTACATTGATCAAATTTTCGGAACTTACAACATTTGCATGGACACCAAGGGGGGGGGGGGTCAATTTCTAAGATGAGGGGGGCTTTAGCCGTACATACCTCAAAGAGCTTTTAGGCAAATTCTACTTTTTGAAGTCATCTTAAAATAGTAGAGTCGTGGCTCGTTTCGTAATCTTTTTCATATATTTTCTCATTCATAGGCATCACTAGACACAGTTATAGACGTTATCCACACTCTATTTTCCCAGTTCATTTAATTCATTTTCAAACATCTTTATAGTTCATCATCAACTAGGCATAATCATTCAAGGCATTTAGTACACATACGAGCAATTATGAGTATTAAGCATATCGAGTTTTCCTCAACTAGTTGGTATACCAGTTTTCATTTAAAATACAACTCAAAGCCATATCATTTTCAATAAGCAACCCATACTTTAAACATCTATCGTTCAATATAAAGCTCGTTCGACATAGTCAATTTTATGAGTTTATAGGGGATAACCCGGAACGTAAAAATCAGGCATTTGGACCGATCATACTTAAACTTACAGAAACATTATAGAATTCAATTGCGAGAGATAAAGTTTAGCCCCACATACCTCGTTGAGCTTTCCTTAAGTTACTACAACGTTCCAAAAATCCTAGCAATCCCAATCTATTTCGAGATATAAAAAATTTGAACAAAATTAGGAAGATATTCATAGTCTTAGATCGTTTGAGTGTTCCATCAAACACTAGGTGTGCATTAAGTCTTTAAGGTCCTTTTAAAGAGGATCTCATCAACCTTCAACCCATCCCTAAACATTTTTAGCTCAACAATATTTCTACACTAGTTTATAACACAAGCAAGCAAGATAACAACTCCAATACCCACAAACGTTCTTGATAATTACCCATCTTTATCTAAAAATCGAAATTAAGGGTTAGGGTGTAGAATCTTACCTCAAAGATGAAGACCTAGTGTGTTTTTCTTGTTAATCTTCAAAGATATGTGTAAGAATTGAAGAATGATTTAATGGAGATAACTTTCTCACTCTAGGGCTCCCTCTCTCACTCTAAAGCATCAGAGTTTTGCTCAAATATGACCTATTGCGTGTATTTAACGAAGTTGGGTCGGGTTATAAAGATAGAAGAATGGATAGTCAAAGATTCCAGACCGGGCTAAAGACCTGGCGTCGCCTGGCTAAAGCCTGGTCCAGCTGGCTTTAGCCTGGCCTCGCCAGCCTAAAGCCTGGTCGAGCCTGGCTATATCCTGGTTAAAGCCTGGTCTAGTGGTGACGAAAAATTTCAACTCTCTAGCGCATTGTTCAACCTAAAACTCTGAAAATACAATGTATTAACCTACCTTGACACCACAAAACCTAAAATTACATAGTGAAGTTTTCTGGGGCCTTACATTCTCCCCCGCTTAGGATCTTTCGTCCTCGAATGAGAAGTAAGTTCTGCCTCCTAAGACATAACATAACTTAGCTCTTCTTTCGCACAACTAAATCTCCCACATTTTTACCAACTCTCAAATTTTTCAAAAATTTCGGCAGAGTTTCCTTTGTAACTAGGCCTATCCACCTACCAGAGAACCACCAAAACCCTCCTAACAACACATCGACAACTCGACAAAGCACAACAATAAAAACACTACATTATCAGAATGATACCTGGACACGGAGTGCACATTTTTAAATCATAAAACCTAGAAGGTACCTTTTCAAATCAAAACCAAATGTTATACAATCAAAAGGAAATATTTTCTTTCCACGACACTTTCGGCCTTGAAGGTGGCCTCTTAGACATACAGACTTCAACATAACACATTCACGGAAACAATCTCAACTCCCAAACTTAGCTAACAAGGATGACAAATAGATACCCCTCATAGGCCAACCATCTATTAACTTCACCTTTAGTAGTTTCCACGGGAATTATACACAAAGTATGTACAACTACCTTCCTAGACATAGGCACATGAAAACACAGGGTACATAGGGAACAAAGATGGGAAGACTTCGTACTCATAGTGCGGCCTAATGTTAACTACACTTATTTCACCTTCATTATAAATTCAAATAACATCTTCAGGGAGAAAATATTTGAGAATAACTCGTTCACCCTCCTAAACTTTAAATCACTATGCGAACACCCACACTAATCCTTGGATGACCTTCAACAATTACTCTAAGGTGTGCTATCATAAACTGACCATAAAATTTCTTATCGAATATATATGATCACAGGGTGGTGCTTCCTCTATTTATTTTTATTTTTGAGATTGTATACGGCTAAAATCGGAGAGACCGATTTTATGACTATTATGGCTTTCCACTGTACGCATGTATACGAATCGAGGCACAGCTCAAGGATTCGACCCTGAGGGTCCCCTATGATCGACCTCGGGGCAGCATAAATCAGCAGCAGCCGTGGACAAGCGGGAAACTCCCGGAAGGCACATGGCTGAAGTTGACCAGGTCTGCAAGAATAGTACAAGTCCGTATCGTGACATTAAATATATGTACCAGTTGTGTATCTTTGTAATAAATGCTTATGTACTATGTTGGGATTCATCCCTCTTATAAAAAGGGGACCCTTGTCAATTCTTTCACACATGATATTCAATACAAGAACATTCTCTGCTCTCTAACTTAAACATTCTCCACCATCAGCTTCTTTGGTTTATTGCTTACATTTATTATGCTTCATTTATTGTTATTCATTTACTACTCATCATTAATCATAAGTAGTCGCCTTCGAGGCCCACAAAACTGTTATAGCTTCATTGACCGTCCATTGTTGATACCAAGCCTCGGCCTCGAGGTCCTATCTCAGCCAGTTCGAGGTCCCCATTTAAGGCAGCGTGGTTTGCGTATCTTGGATTTCTTTTACTCTCATCTCATTTCCCTTACTCATACATAGAATCTATTGCTTTACAACGAGCATTAAAATAAATTATGTATTTTTAGAACCACTAATCAAATTTAATGTAATTACCATTTTCAAGGTAAACAGTTAGGCGCCCACCGTGGGGCTAAAAATAATAGTGATTGCTTTAGTGCTGGTTTGCTGAAAATCACAAGTTATTCTTCACACCTTTTCTTGCCCAAGAATCTTTGATTTCAGGTCTACATGTCTAACTCAGTAAACGCACACGAAAACAATGGCCCTGAGGACCACGGAGAGAATGGTGTAGCTACTTCACGCGCTGCTGTACCATTGCAAAACCCTAAGGACACATTGTTGATACCCATTTTTTCCCAAAAAAATATTTTAAAATTGCATATATACCTTTAAAATCATGCAATTAGTAATTTTTCATATTTTATTAATTTACCCAGCATTTTATTTCCAATAAATAATTACAAAATTGCATCACAAATAATTTCAAAAGCATTTCTTGATCTAACCTATTATTCATGGTCCTGTTAAGACCAAATTAATTCATAATTAGACAAAGTGGCACATTTTGGCTATAATTGCAATAACTTTGCAATTATAGCCCAATCATATAATTTTATACCATATTTTCACCAGAAATTAATCATTTGTATTTACTAAATAAACATTTTTTAACTATTGTCTATGCATGAAATTCATTTTTTATAATTATTAGTTATTTTATAAATTATTTTAATTAATTCGAACAGGGTATTTAACAAATAGCCATTTTCATATTAATTCTTGCCTAAATTGAACCAGCACCAAACCCCAATTAAAATCAGCCCAATACAAAGCCCGATCCATTAAACTACCCGACCCAATGTATTGTTTAATCTGGACCGTTGATCAATTTTGATCAACGGACCAGATCTTTTCTTACCTAAATTAACCTAAAGACCTACCCCCCTTTCCCCCTCATTCTCTCTTCACTCTCCGCCGTAACACTCTTTCGTCTCTCTCAAGCTCTCTCAGCTAAACCCTAATCTCCTCTCACCGGCCTGCTCGCCGGTAACAATCGTGGTTACACCACCATTCCTAGCCACCATGGCTCCCTCACATGCCGGATCCTTGCTACCCTGAGGTCCTCAAGGATACCAGAGGTTGTTCAACTCACACCCATGGCCTTTTTATGCCGTTCTCAGGCCACCCTTGGCCTGTCCGAGTAAGATCTTTCAATCTCCGGCTAAACTTATTTTTTCTAAGCCTGATTCTCTCTATCTCTAGGTTATCTCTCTCTGAAACCCTAATCTATCTCTTGACTCTTCAGATCTGCAACAGATCTAAGAGTATTCTGTGTTATCTTTACTGTTTTCTTAAGAATCTCTCCGATTTTTCAAAAGCGCCTCTTCATCTTCAAAACTATGGTTTCTTAACCCCTTTTCAAAATGACTTTTCCTTCTGATTTTCCGTATTATTCTATGATTTTTACTATATTTAAACGTTTATTCATGTTTTCCCCTTTTATATGATTTATTATGTTAAAAAACCTAAGTCTTTGGTCTTAATCCTGGGTTCTGAGTCCATCTCTGATAATTTGTTCGTTAATCTGTATATGTGCTTGTTTCTCATGAACGCTCTGAGTTTCTGTAATTTTACTGTGTTATGTTCATTAGGGTTTCTGAGTTTTGCTTCTTCCCTTTATATTATGTTTATTCTGTTAATTGCTCTGATCAATACCATTTTTAGTTGAATTCGTGATTCTATGTGATTTTTACTTTACTATGCTATTAGGGTTTCTGATTTTTGTTTCTTCTTGCATATTCTGTTCTTATCTCTCTTATTCTCATAAATTTGTGTTAATTCCCCTAAATCAGTACTATGTTCTAGTTTGAATCCCTGATTCTGTGTGATTTTTACTTTACCATGTTTATGAAGGTTTTTAATTTCTTGCTTCTCCCTGCCTATATCTTCCGTTCATTTGTGGTACTTCCCTTTAGTTAATACTGCCTTCTATTGGAATCCCTGATTCCCTGTGATTGATATCTTTTACTAATCTCTTGTGATATTCTCTATTGATTTTCAACCTCCAAGTTATTTTCTTGCCTTATTTTATGGTCGACTATGCTGTCAACTGATTATTGGGTATTCTCCTTAATTAGAATCTTCTGAACCTAGCCTTAATCACATGCTCTATATTTGCACTATGATGAATTACTTCCTTATTTGTTATATTCCAGCCATATATATGATTTCCTTCCTTATTCGTTAAGTGTCCTTACCGTTTGAAGTTAACTCCCTTAATTAAGGGAGTACTTATACTGATTTTATATTAATTGATACCTAGTTCCATAATTACTTCATGACTTTGATTCTTACCTTATTGTTCTACCTAGTTTCAAACTATATATACATGCTCTCTCATTAATACCAACACACGAACACATTGGTTCAAAAGCTCTCTCTTACACTCAAAACCTTCTTCTCTCTCTCTCTCTTTTCTCTGGTTACTTGCTATTGTTTTAAATCAGCCGGATGTAAGCCAAGGTTGATTACTATACTCTCTTGCTCCTCAGTTTGTGTTTACTGTCTCTATACTGGTATGTCCTGATTTCAATTCAAGTCTCCAAAACCAATATGTTTCTTTTACTACTTCAGTTCATTATATTTCTAATTTGTTTCTATCTATGGTTTTGTTGTCCAACATGTAATTGACATGTTTACATTATTGTTCATTTATCATGTTATGTTATGTCCTACTTCCCTTAGAATCAGCATATTTATGAANCCCCCCGGTAGTATGTCTCAATGTGACTCTGCTCTATCTTTTATTTGGTTTCTAGTATGAACCCTTTACCCTAAGTTGGGTGATCTTGGTGTTGATTCTGTTTCATGCTATGTTGATACTATACTATCTCCCAACCCCATGAACCCCTTAGAGCACTTTTGATTCTGTAGCTATGTTCTAAATTGGCACTCCTGAACCTATGTCTTATTACCTGTACCAATTCCAAAGACTTCTGCCTGTTATGTGTTCACCATACATGCTTTATTTGTCCCCAATCCCCAATTGACCCTGTATGAAGTCTTGTTCTTCAAATGTTGTTGGTCCTGTGTTTGTTGTTTGATTACCCCAACTCTTGTTAAAAGCTGTTTTACTCCCTTATTTACAAAACTATTTCAACTAAGTCTCTTTCAGCACTGTTTTCCTACTAAAACCTTTTCAAAACTATGTCAAACACTCTCACTCTACTCTTAGGTCCTTATGTTCTGCCCCTCCAATGTGTGACTTCTTAGGAATCCCTATGAGATCCCTCTGAACTCTAATACATTGGAGTTGGCTCTTCCACACTGCACTTACTCAAATATGTTTGTGAAATCTGGGTGTGAGCACTACCCAGGATCTCTTGAGGTCCTTAGGGAACTCTGACACACCCGGATATGATAAAGGCTATGAAACATCTGGGCATTTGAGGTTCTGGAAATATGGGCGTGTTTTCAGACTCCCTATAGTGTAACTTCTTATTTTTTTTTTTAATCTATTTATGTAATTCATTCAATATTGGTTTGTAATAATTATTGTAAACGAATATTGGGGATGGCTAGTGAAACGGGGAGGGTAGCTATATATGTTATCAGTATCAATGGGTAGAAACCATGCCTTAGGTTTACATTTCTTATATGTGCATCCATGTGTTAGGACCAACATACTCATTAAAATCATGCACTAGATATCATGTTCCTAGGATTCCATGTATACTCTTCATCCATGCTTTATGGTAATCACTTAGAAATACTGCTCCCAAGTTAATAAACAGCATTAACAAAGAGTTATTACTCATGTGCATTCATATCTGTGAAATCTTGCCTTTATAAATTCTGTCCCTTGCATTAGGCACCATGTCCTTAGGTACTGCTTCAGCATCACATTGACACTATTTCATGTTTACGTTTACCATTTAGAAATCCTGTTATTAGGATAATTAATGTAAACTACATAAATCCTGGTCAACAATTCAGTAATTCTATGTGCATTTCGAGATCATGCTTTTAGGAATCATATCTTAATCATTAGGCATCTCTATGTACATTGTAGATACCATGCTCTAAGGTCTCGCTTAAAACGCCTAGTTAAACTACTGATGCATGAAAACGACATAAGACATCCTCATATTTGATAACCCTATTTTAAATAAACTGGAAATAATCCCTACGTATTTTGTAACACTTAGAACAACATGCTTTAGGTATAACAACTTCTAAACTCTTTTAATAACTCTGATGATTATCATGCATTACTCCCACTACTAGGCAAGCCTTAAGTAATAAACCTTTATAAAACTGGAAAAATGTCTCTTTTGTGTTACTTCTTAATGGTTAACAGGCTTAAAATCAGTAGGCAAACTGATTAAGGCACCTGCTTCTGAGTTTATAAAACAAAGCTACCTATCCTATGTGTTGGTATATTCACTTAGACATCATGTCTTAGGATCCTATCTAATAAAAATGCCTCTTGTTTATGTTTGAGTCGTGATGTATATATGCATTATCTGTTGAGGTAAATCTGAGCCTCTTAATTGCTTCTTTCCTGCCTTTATCTGCTAAAGTCCTATTTGTTCTTGCCTGTCGCCTAGTATTTTCTCCTTTTAACCTTAGGGGTCTGTCTAGAACTGCCTATAGGTAGAGGTACTAACTTCCTCTAGGGCCATTAAGAAGGGACTGGTAACAACAAGCATAGAGGTCGTTAAACAAAACTCGCTTAATAATCGCTAAGGAGTGGGAAAGGGTAGATATGGATATGATGACCGGTGCGCTAATGCCACGTGTAGCCCCTCTCCGGAGGAGTGATTACCGGGCATTGTACCGATGTGATCCTATAGGATAAATAACCTAGACTCCCCTACACCTTATGCATGTGTGTTTAGATTATAAATCTTCTAAAACCTTATACATGTGCTCAGACCTTAAATCTTTTAAACTTTAGCACATATGTGTGCTTAGATTGCGAACCTTTTTCAAACCTTTATTTGTTTAGGTATATGCCTTAATTGCCTATTTGGTTAAATTCACAAAGCTTGTTTGGCTGGGAACCACAGTTGTGGACTTTGAGGGGTGCCTAACACATTCCCCTTGAAGTAATTTCAAGCCCTTACCCAATCTCTTGTTATCCAATCTGTGTTGTAAATGACCCTTAGTAGGTGCCCTAACGCACCTTAATTCGTTAGGTGGCGACTCTTCAATCCTTTATATACCCCTTTCCCAAAAGGAAACTAGTTGTCTCAATAATGTCAAAAACCCTAACTGATCCGAAAGGAGAGGAAAAAGGGGGCACGACACACGCCAGAGCCAATTACCGTGGACGTGGGCTCACGCAACGCCCAACATATCAGCTCCCACACTGACAGGAGCATGCACCGAAAAGGCCTACATGAAGCACGGAGAACCCCCGCTCAAAGGGAAAGAGAAGTCAGCCTCCATGTGATTTTTGAAATGCTACATGCACAACAAGTAGAAATTACTCAGATGCAAAGCCATCAAAAGACTTTGAGCGCAATGGAATCAAGAACGGCCCCTCGAGTCAAGAAGGTACCGGAAAGGTCGAGCAGCAACGGGTCAGCAACTAACTCCGCCGTTATGAAAATGCTCGAGGGCCTCACGAAGAGGATAGAGTCAAGGTTCCCATAGAAAGAACAAAGTCCATGTAAGGAAAGATATCAACCTTAAGTCGACAATCGAAGCAACACTATAAGGTGCAACACGCCTCGAATCGATCAAAAGACAGATCAAGGTCAGAATCCTCACAGACTTACGAACAAAGTTAGGTTCAACAGGCACACAGGGCCGGCGGAGGTACTCCGATCATCCGATTACAACTTTAGCATTGGCGTTTCAGACATCATATTGGCCATGGGTGGAATCAAAGATACTAGGTGGAAAAACTCATACTATCAGACCCTTCGCAGAGGAACCCTGAGTCATAGGACCGAAGAATGCAGACAACTCCGAGAAGAAGTAACCCGACTAGTTAGCAAACGGTACCTCCAAGAATTAAGCAGCGGCTGAGCGGTAAATCACCTTCGGGGAAGAAAAATAGCTCGGATGAGTGGAACGGGAAAACCACACCACACCGTTCATATGATAATCGGGAAGATGGACATTCCCCAAGGACCCGTGATCAAGCGGACAAACTATCCGCTGCAACGGCAGGGCAAATCGGGGTCGCATGCCTGAAGACACCCTTGCATTCAGTGAGGAAAACTTCGAGACCTTTTCTCATCCACATAACGATGCACTGGTAATTTCTTTTCTTTTGAATAACATTCAAATTAAACGTGTACTCGTGGATCCAGGTAGTTTGTCCAACGTAATCAGGTCGAAGGTGGTGGAGCGGCTCGGACTGCTCGATCAAATCGTACCTACCTCACGAGTTCTCAATGGATTCAATATGGCCGTGAAGCAACAAAGGGGGAGATCACCCTCCCGGTCAGCATGTTTGGTACGGTTCAAAACACCAAATTCCATGTCATTGAAGGTGACATGAGGTACAATGCATTTCTTGGGAGGCCATGGAAACACAACATGAGGGCAGTGCCTTCAAATCTTCATAAAATGATGAAATTTCCAACAAATGACGGTATAAAAATAGTATATGGGTAGCAGTATGCGGCAAAGGAGATGTTCGTGATTCACAACGAAGCACCAATATCCATGCCCTCCACCTCGGAGGAGACTGAGGGAAAACAGATCCCCAAGAACGACGAGGAAGACTTCCTTGCTCCCGAAACTTCGTTGCCCCCGAAGAATCAAATACAACTAAATCAACAATTGAAGAACTGGAGCAGGCTGTTCTGGTCGAACATCTCCCGGATCGAAAGGTATACCTGGGAACGAGACTAACCCCCGAACGCAGGAAAAAACTCATTCCACTTCTTATTAATAACATCGACTGCTTTGCTTGGTCCCATTTAGAAATGACAGGGATCTCGCCGGAGATAACCACCCATCGACTGAGCGTCGATCCCAGGTTCAAACCGATGAAGCAAAAAAGAAGACCTCAATCTGAGGTAAAGCACGCGTTCATCAAGGACGAGGTAAAAAAGCTCCTTAAAATATGATCTATTAGGGAGGTAAAATACCCCAATTGGCTAGCCAATGTGGTGGTAGTCCCCAAAAGGGGGAATAAATTAAGAATGTGCGTAGATTATAAAGACTTGAATAGAGCATGCCCAAAACACTCATTCCCGTTGTCCAACATCAATCGCTTGATTGATGCTACTGCCGACCACGAGATCCTCACCTTTCTCGATTCCTATTCGGGGTATAATAAAATTCAGATGAACCCCGAGGATAGGGAAAAGACTTCGTTCATCACGAAGTACGGTACGTACTGCTGTAACGTGATGCCCTTCGGGCTAAAGAATGTGGGAGCCACGTACCAGCGCCTAGTTAATAAGATGTTTGAACATCAAATAGGCAAATCCATGGAAGTTTATATTGAAGATAATGCTAGTTAAGTCCCTGCGTGCAGAGGACCATTTTACTCACTTGCAGGAGACATTCGACATCCTCCGAAGCTACAACATGAAGATCAACCCCAAAAAGTGTGCCTTCGGAGTAGGTTCGGGAAAATTCTTAGGCTTCATGGTGTCAAACAGGGGGGTCGAGATCAATCCCGACAAATTCAAAGCCATCGAGGAAATCATAGTGGTAAACAATATGAGAGTCGTGCAACGGCTGACCGGGCGAATAGTGGCCTAGGGCCGATTCATATCAAGATCATCGGACAAGAGCCACCATTTCTTCTCCTTTCTCAAAAAGAAAAATAGCTTCGAATGGACTCCGGAATGCTAACGTGCCTTGGAGGAGTTGAAGCGATATCTATCAAGCCCACCTTTACTTCACTCCCCAAAGGAGGATGAAATATTATACCTATACCTGAACATATCCGAGGTAGCAGTAAGTGGGGTGCTGGTTCGAGAAGAACAAGGTACGCAATTCCCTGTTTACTATGTAAGCCGGACCTTGGGAGATGCCGAAACCAGGTACCCGCTTCTAGAAAAATTAGCTATTGCATTAATTAGTGCATCTCGAAAGTTAAAGCCTTACTTTCAATTCCATCGTATTTGTGTTTTAATAACATATCCTCTCCAAAGCATATTGCATAAGCCCAAAATATCAGGTCGACTGGACAAATGGGCCATCGCACTCGGGGGATATGATATCGAATATCAGCCCCGATCGGATATCAAGTCCCAAATTTTGGCAGACTTCGTGGCCGACTTTACGCCCACCCTTGTTCCCGAGGTAAAAAAAGAACTCCTGCTAAAAATGGGCACATCTTCGGGGGTATGGACCCTGTTCACCGACGGTGCCTCAAACGTAAAAGGGTCCAGGATCGGCATAGTCCTAAAGCCGCCTACGGGCGGCATGATTAGGCAGTCTATAAAAACTACAAGATTGACTAACAATGAAGTCGAGTATGAGGATATGATTGCATGTTTGGAAATTGCCAAAGGCCTAGGAGCCAAAGTCATCGAAGCAAAATGTGATTCACTTCTGGTAGTAAATCAGGTAAATGGGAGCTTCGAGGTTCAAGAAGACAGGATGCAGAGGTACTAAGACAAAGTTCAAGTCACGTTGCATCGCTTCGAAGAATGGACCTTGACCCATATACCTCGAGAGCAAAATAGTGAGGCCGATGCCCTCACAAATCTGGGATCATCGATCGAAGAAGATGACATACTCCCCGGGGCCATTGTTCAGCTATCCAAATCAGTGATCGAAGAGGGCCATGCTGAGATCAACTCCACTAGCCTGACATGGGATTGGAGAAATAAGTACATCGATTATTTTGGAAGTGGGAGGCTACCCACTGAACCAAAAGAATCGAGAACCCTGCGAACCAAAGCAGCCTGATTCTCACTCAACGAAAATGGAACTCTACACAGAAGGACCTTCGATGTACCCCTAGAAATATGCCTGGGTATGGGTGACACAGATTATGTGCTCCGAGAAATCCACGAGGGCACCTGAAAATCACTCAGGCGCCGATTTGTTAGTCTGAAAGATGATTAGAGCAGGTTACTATTGGGACAGCATTGAGAAGGACGCCAAAGAATTCGTCCAGAAATACGACAAATGCCAAAGATTTGCACCAATGATTCATCAACCCGGTGAAAAACTACATGCAGTCTTGTCGCCATGGCCGTTCATGAATTGGGGGATGGAAATCGCCGGGCCCCTGCCAACGGAACCAGGTAAAGCTAGATTCATTCTATTTATGATTGACTATTTCTCAGAAAGGGTTGAAGCGCAGGCCTTCGAGAAGGTAAGAGAAAAAGAAGTCATTAAATTCATATGGGACCATATCCTATGCCGGTTTGGAATCCCCTCCGAGATAACCTGTGACAACGGAAAGCAGTTCATCGGATGCAAAATAACAAAGTTCCTCGAGGACCATAAGATCAAAAGGATCCTGTCGAAACCCTATCACCCATGTGCAAACGGTTAGGCCGAATCAACAAACAAAACCATCATTCAAAACTTTAAAAGAAGTTAGAAAATGCGAAAGGTAAATGGAGGGAAATGTTGCCCGAGGTGCTATAGGCATATCGAACAACTCCAAAATCAAGCACAGAAGAGACACCGTTCTCTATGGTGTATGGGTCTGAGGCTTTGATACCGGCAGAGGTCGGGGAGCCAAGTGCCAGGTTCCGGCACGCTACCGAGAGTTCAAACAACGAGGCTATAACTGCAGCCCTTGAACTATTAAATGAGAAGCGCGAAGATTCACTAGTCCGAATGGCCTCCCAAAAACAAAGGATCGAAAGATACTATAATAGGAGAACAAACCTCTGACATTTCGGAGTCGGGGGAATTAGTCCTAAGGAAAGTCAACCAGAACACTCGGAACCCTAATGAAGGGGATCTAGGACCGATCTATAAAGACCGTACCGCGTCCTCGGAGTAATCGGCAAAGGGTCCTACATACTCGGTACTATAGAAGGCGAACAACTCCTGAGTAATTGGAACATATCTATGCTCAAATGATATTACTGCTAAGGTAAGACTATGCTCCTGTTTTCATTTATGTGCTCTGCACTAAGCTTTTGCAGATATCCGATGGAAGACATCGAAACATCCTTCGACTTCAAAAACCTTGGGTTTTAAAGCATGTGTTGCACTCTTTTCCGTCGATCGGGTTTTATCCCAAAAAGGGTTTATATGCTACCTAACGATGACTCAACAAGTATTCAAGGTCTCCATTCAGTCAACCTCGAATACTGTGGGGCACCATCCCGGAAGATTACTTCCTAGGCAAAATTGAAGTAAGCCAAAGAGGGTATCGATAGGAAAATGTTGTATCGGGCCAAATGGTCAAATGAACCGTGTCCACATAGAATAATCGAACCCTTGACGGTGAAAATATGTATACTCATACCAAGTAATCAGAGGAGCATCTTTTACCCAAAGCTTTGCACTTTCAAAGAGTTTTTTATCATTAGAAATAGCTCCAGGGCCAAAATTTTCTCGGACACTCGGGGACTGAAGTCAAAGACTCGTCACCGTAAGACCTCAGGGACGGAAACTTCGAGTTCATAATCACAAGTTTACAAAGAACGGCCCTAGAGCCAAAAACTTCCGATGCTTCGGGGATTGTCATCGACTGTCCCCTCATCAAACTATCAATGCTCGAGGCTATAAGACCCCAAGTGAGCAACCTCGAGCCCAAAATCCCTCTGTGTGGTGACACCAAATCTGTAAGTCCTACGGGCATGAACAAATTTGTAAGTCCTACGGGCATGACCAAAAGGTAAAGACCTTAAAAAAGGCACAATCATCAAACCTGTAAGACCTCAAAAAAGGCATGTCCAATTTGAAAGACCTGAAAAAGGCATAATCCCGATATTAAAGTCAAGGCTATATACTCGAACTTGTAAGACCCCTCAAAAGGCATACCCTCTATATAGACGCTGAGACTATCTCACTCGGGGACTGAAAGTCTACGGCCAAACACAACGACTACGGTCAAAAGGCTACGACCAAATACAACGACTACGGTCACAAGGCTCCGGCCAAACTAACGCGACTTGGGGACGCCCGACTGTCGCCATAAAATCACAAATACTTCGAAAATACTTCAAAAAGAACCGGTTAATCAGGATACCCTTGGCATAAGCAGAAAAGGCTTCGAAATAGTTCAGCCATCGAGCGAAACCTCCCGAGGTGCTCATTTATCGTCGCACAAATGGCTCACAATCAAGGTTCTTATCGAATCGTCGAAAAGTAGGACGAACACAGAAACTCCAAAAGAGTCTTTAACAATGGAAAATATAGTTGTACTAAAGGTCGTATCGACCCAACATGTAAGATCCTAAGCGCCAGCTTAAAAATCCTCAGGGCCAATTCAAAAACCTAAGGTTTGATGAGCTTGAGTTGAAACCCGACTCGAAGACTGATCCCTAAACTGTTAACTAAAATGCCTAAGGTCAAATACACAAGAGCCTACTGGCCAACTAGCCTCAGGGCCGACTAGAGGTCGTACCGACCTAACGCGTAAGAGCCAGCATAGAAGAATCTCGGGACCAATTTTTAAGACCTAAAGATAAACCAAGTGAAATCTTGATTCGGGGGCCAAGCCCCAAACGGTCGATTTTCGGCCACTGCTAAATTGACTGCCAAAAGAAGAAACCTAAAGGTTTACTCTAAGGTCCAAATCTTGGACCGATGGCTAAACGCACATTGCAATCTATTACAAAAAAGCAAAGGCAAAACGAAAAATGAAAGGCCTTTTATGTATATTGAAATATCAAAGGGGCGTATTTACATGACTGATGTCTAAAGCCCTTACAAAGGAGAAAACAAATACAACCCTAATTTATCACCGAGGTTGTGCATTCAACGGCCCCCTCGTGGGACTTCGCCTTAATCTCCATCATCCTTCGAGCCACTACTCGATTCACCTTCAGAAGTGAGCAAGGCAGCAGCCTCCTCTTCTAGGGTCTTCACCCTCTCGATCTCGGCAGTCAGATCCGGGCCCCCTGCATGTATGTCCTCGAGAGCCAGCCTCCGAGATTTTAACCAAGCATACTCCAAAGCTCGGGTCAATCGCAACTCATCCTCCTCGGACACCTTCCTGGCCTTAATATTTACGGCAACTGCATCCTCTTTGTATGAGGATACAAGTGTTTTGGCTTCATCCCTAGGTGCAGATAGCGCGATGGCCGACTCGGCAAAATGATCTTTGTATTTATTATTCTCCGCCCTCGCATCGTGAAGCTGATGTTCGACCAAGGCCACCTTCTGCTAGAGAGTACCTATCTCGGTGGTAATCTCACTCACGTGCCGTTTGAGTTCGAGAATTTTGGCGTCTTTGACTCGAAGCTCTTCCTTCATCAGAGCATTTTTATTCTCAAACTGCAATAATCAGCCCGAAGGTGTCAGAACACTAAAGCCGGGTAAATATGCAGACAAAACAAATAGAGACTATATTACCTACTCAACAAGACAAGTCCTCTCTCGGGATACCGCCTCCAAATAAGATCGAAGGCCATGGAGTTCCTCCTCCTTTTAGACAAAGCAAGCTCTAAGCTCGCTAGCCCCCGAGGTAAGCCTCCTACACTCACCTTCGTATTGAGTCAACTCGGCTTTAAACTTGGCGAATGTATGATTATAAAGCACCTTGGCCATGAAACACGAAAGGAATAAAGTAAGGAAGATGGAGACCTAGGCACCGAGCAAAACTTACAAAAAATTACCTACTTATAAAGCCTCTCGATATCACTAAAAACAGATGAGGCGTCGATCTTAGGGTTCTCGGCTATAGTAAATAGCCCTTCGAACACATTTGTGTCCCTAGCGGACGCCCACGCATTGGGAGATTCTCTATCGTGGGCATCCTGCAGCTGCCTCGAAAGTTAAGCCAGTTCCGGAGGGGAATCGCTCACTTCGATGACCTCGAATGGATTGATCGGCGCCTTCTCCTTCCTCTAAGGAACCTCGTAACTAGACTCCTCTAGCCCACCTACCGAGGATACCCCATCTCGGGGAGTAGTTTTTCCAGCAGCCGGCTCGGGTACATTACCCGATGCATCTGCGATGGTCTCTTCGGCCCCCGACGGGACAGCAGCAACATTACCCTTATTTAGAAGCCTCCGACTAGACATCCATCGGCTCAGCAAGGTGCGGGATGAACACGTTCTCCCCTCCCACGGGAACTATTGAAGATTTATTTTCTCCTCTCCTCTAGCTCCGACGCTCTCAGATACCTCAGGGATTGAAGCTGTTGAATTTGCCTTGGTTTCTTTCACTTTGGCCTCCTTTGATTTCTAAGGCTCAACTGGCAACTTCTTTCTTTTCTTCTTCTCTTTGTCAGGCTTCGGGGTATCCGCTTCCTTAGGCGGTGCCTCCCACATCATGGAGGCCTCTCCTAGACTTGTACAAATACAAAATATGACCACGGGATGCGAGGTTGTAATCAGTGATGTTTCTTCTGAGAAATTCAATTACAACAAGGATAAGGGCATACCATGGTTCTTTGATTTCCAACGAGCCCCTGACAAATCGCGCCACACGCGCTCTACATATGGGCAAACCAAATCTAGCTAGACAATCAAGCCCGAGAGATCCTTAACCGCACCAGGGTACACCCCAACAGTTGCATCAGTGAAAGGAGTTATATCATGGAGAAATTAATCCAAAGGAAAAATAAAATACCTGGCTAACGTATCCACCCTCTGTCCCTAACCTCGTCAGTGCAAGAAAAAAAGGCCCTCGAGGCTCGGCGTTGGAGTTTAATCATGCCACCGCGAAAGAGTCGGGGGCTATACATCCTGATCAAGTGTTCAAGGGTAAGAGGCAACCCCTTGGTCATGTTCGTGAAATGTCTGTTCATGTAAACAATGCTCCAAAACGACGGATGTATTTTGCCGAGGGTCACTTGATATCGCTCGCAGAAGTCGAGGATCACAAGGTCAATTGAGGGTGACGATGGTTACACCAGGCCGAGGGTAAACGGATAAGTATACACACTAAGAAAGCAGGCCTCGTATGTGGTTACATCTTCTTCCCGAGAGGGAATCTTCATCAGCACTGATTCCCCCCAATGGCAGTCTGCTTTCACCTTCTCGATATCCGATATTAAGCTGATATACCTGCACATGGGTTCGCACCGTCCCAGCCTCAAGAAAGGTTTATCGACCTTGAAATCGGAGGTTATTTCACATGCCCCGGGGATGCACTCATCAAGACGAGGAGGTATTGATTCCTTGCCCTTAGACAGGCGTGAAGAAGAGGAAGTCTTATCACCTTGGGAAACATTGGTGGAAGTCTTTGTCATTCCTTTAAAAGATTTCAGAAAGAGGGAAGAAGTGTAATTAGAGAAAGAACAAAAGAGAGAAATAAGAAGAGCTCTTTTGGAAGCTAGAGGTTGTGGTGAAAAATAAGAAGCCAAGTAAGAAGTATTTATAAGGGTCTGTCATGTACGTTAGGGGAGACCAAAAGGCAACCTTCGCCGTAATCCGTTCAAGGGCTGTATGGACGCGACGTTTTGGGAACCCTTGGTCACTTCAACCACTTTATATGGCGTAACTGATGTATTAATGGAAGAATTTAAGGGTTGGTAATTCAAACCGTTTCTTGTCCTTTCAATCCAAGAAACACGGGGACTATCTGTATACGGCTAAAATCGGAGAGACCGATTTTACGACTATTATGTCTTTCCACTGTACACATGTACAAGACTCGAGGCACAGCTCGAGGATTCAACCCCGAGGGTCCCCTATGCTCGACCTCAGGGAAGCATAAATCAGCAACAACCGTGGACAAGCGGGAAACTCCCAGAAGGCACTTGGATGAAGTTGACCAGGTCTGCAAGAATAGTACAAGCATGTACTGTGACATTAAATAGTTGTACCAGTTGTGTATCTTTGTAATAAATGCTTATGTACTAGGTTGGGATTCCCCCCTCCTATAAAAAGGGGACATTGTCAATTCTTGCACATATGATATTCAATACAAGAACATTCTCTACTCTCTAACTTAAACATTCTCCACTATCAACTTCTTTTGTTTATTGCTTACATTTATTGTGCTTCATTTATTGTTCTTCATTTACTACTCATCATTAATCATAAGTAGTCGCCTTCGAGGCCCACAGAACTTTTATAGCTTCATCTACCGTCCATTGTTGATACCGAGCCTCGGCCTCGAGGTCCTATCTCGGCCAGTTCGAGGCCCCGATTTAAGGCAGAGTGGTTTGCGTATCTTGGATTTCTTTTACTCTTATCTTATTTCCCTTACTCATACCTAGAATCTATTGCTTTACAACGAGCATTAAAATAAATTTTGTATTTTTAGAACCACTAATCAAATTTAATTTTAATTACCATTTTCAAGGTAAACAGAGATGATGCTTCCTCTTTGACATGTTTGAACCTTCAATCCCCAATAGATTTAATACAATGAGGAGCAACGGAGTTCAAGACTGGGATGGAATTATTCAGGAATCCCTTGATTTTCCGAGCAGAGTATTTCATGAGGTTATATGCTAAGAGACACGAGGATTACTACTAACAATGTTGAGATGGTTAATCATTGTGACGACACCAACTATTAGACAAATGAAGCATAGAGGAAACTAGCACGCATTGACAATTTGGGAACCATGTACGTGATCCTGAGATCTAAAATAAGTGGGTCCTTCTAGACATAAGATACATGGGAGGCATGATCGGGAGGACGAAGACGCTAGCATCAGTTATCCTTGGGAGGCGACGAGTTATGCAAGGGATAGCAACAATTATTCCTTTACATATATGCCTTTCCCAACAATAGCAAGCTCTAAGGAGAAGTGGTAAAGTATATTACACCGATTGCCTCATTGAGTGTAAGGAAAATAAGTTTTAGCTCAAAATGGGAAGATTCTTGCAACGTGGATGTTATAGTGATTTCAAGAAGAAATACATGAAGTTGAAATACACTCCTAACATTAATTGGCACAAGGAATATATGCTACAAGCCCATGAGGATGAAAAAAAGAAGTTAAAGGCTAATGAGATTATCATAATTCAAACAGCTTAACCTTCCCGATAATTGATCATATATGAGATAACTAAATATAAGACAAAATGTCTCCCAAATCAATATGCTCATGATATGTGCAAAAATCTGAAAGCATCTAATTTCAACCTTTCACGAGTGAAACCATACAACTAGGACATCTTAGTATTGGGACGAAATCATGTATTGGTTAGAGGGGTTCTAATGNGTACGTCAATAAAAAAAAACCCCCCCCCCCCCCCTCTGAGAAGGACATAACCCATGATTCTAGAAGTCGAGTGTGTAAAGGCAACAGAACCCAATAAGTCAGTATAAAATGATCATGGAAGGATTGCATATGTTCATAATGAGTTCTCCATGGATTCAGACTTGGGAAGTACCTAGGTGCTAATAAAAGATTAAAAAATATGAGAAGTAGGCGTTGTGCTATGATAACCCCCAAAGGTGCGTTTGGTCTTGACAGAGAGCCTGTTAAGGGTTCTTATGGGTTAGGAAGTGTTATAGTGACACGTAGATGGACACGTTCTCTCATGGTTATCGAAAAAGTGTTGGTAAACTAGCACAATGAATTCACTAACTAAGGAACACAATTAACATGTGTTGTGGAGGTGTAAAGAGAAAATAAACATTTGTTATGAGTTGGTCATGCCTCTGCTATATTAACTCCCAACTGCAATACAAGACCATGTCACGGGCTACCAGATTACTAGGAACAAAGTGAGATACTTGCTACGGGATGTCCCAAGTGGACACGAAAGTTATACTAAGATGGCTACACAAGATCTTAATATGACGGAGATCTCAGGATCTAAATTTTCAGAGAGACTTTATGCACACGGTGACCATTTCGATTGACATGCACTCATACGATACGTGTTAAGGTATGACCTTATGTTACTGGACAGTGAGAATGTTTCATGATGATATTCGCAAGAGAGTATAGTGACTATTCAAACCATAGAAGCCATATACACTAGTGAGAAAAAGAGTGACTCGAGAAGGATCGTAACACTGGTATGCTTTACGTGGAACTTGACACCACATAGGTAAACTTTACGACAGTGCATGTATAGGCACAAGAAGATGTTGTCCATTTAAATTAAAAGATTATGTAAGAAATTCATTGGGTATAGTCCCTTGTTGAAAATTTAGGAAGTCAAGTAGGAGGTATTAATCCTAGAGTTATAACTCCATTCAAGGACATATTTATAGAACTTAATTCCACAAAAGGATGTAAATAAGAGAATTTGTGATAGAGTGGATTCACGAATAATGCGTCTCATTCAAAGAGTAGGTGCACACAACGTTTTGTGATTCAACATCTTGTTAAAACCATGTTTTGTGAGAACTCTTCAATATGGATATACATATACAACAAGCAAAATCTTTGTGTTTTTTCATAATGATGTAATAAGGAGTGACTTACTTGGTGACTTTAGGTTGATAGGGAAATAACTTAATCGATGCCCCTCGACTCCACATCCCGAACGTACGTTGGTAACACACTGATATACTATATGATGTGGTGGTGCAGTGACATTAATAAGAATAAGGGTACTCCCCTTAGCAACAAGTTCTACCAATCCCTCCCAGTCTCAATACATTCTCCTAACAAACTCTTGAGCAATCTCCCTCAGATTCAATGGTGGGGTCATTCCCTCCTTATTACTTCAAACTCATGGATTATGGTATCAAGATTACTCATCTGGAGAATAAGACATAGCGAAGGAGTTAGCTCCTTAACTTGAGCTCTACCGCACAATCTGGAGTATCAAAGAATGGTGAAATTCCTAAAGGTCCGAATAGCCTCCAACTTATAGATGTGGTCGACAACACACCGATAATAAGGACTCTACCAGACACGGCTCCAGGACATCCTAGGACACTTTAAAACCTTAAGCTCTAATACCAAGTTTGACACACCCCATCCTCGGGAGGCGCGACCGGCGCTCAATCGAGTAAACCCGACTGAGCAAGCCTGTTAGGTTTCATTCTACCCAAACTAATTCATGAATAAAGAGGAGATGAAATACATTAATTATACATTTGTATATATTTCATTAGTTGTTTCAACCATAATATCCAAACTATTACAATTTTTATAGATATGATTAAAAACATATTTTCCAAAATACCAATATTTCTAATTTAATTTCCAATATCCAACACCACCCACAACCTGTCTACGGAGCCTCTAATGAAAGCATTGAGGCACACCTTGCACATATATTCTTGCAACCCAAATTAATTTGGAATAGCAACCACTGCATCGATCAAGTTTTCGGAACTTACAATATTTGCATAGACACCAAAGGGGGGGTTCAATTTCTAAGAAGAGGGGGCTTTAGTCATACATACCTCAAAGAGATTTTAGGCAAATTCTACTTTTTGAAGTCATCTTAAAACACTTGAGTCGAGACTTGTTTCGTAATCTGTTTCATATATTTTCTCATTTCATAGGCATCACTAGGCACGATTATATACGTTATCCACACTCTATTTCCCATATTTATTAAATTCATTTTCAAACATCTTTATAGTTCATCATCAACTAGGCACAATCATTCAAGGCATTTAGTACACATACGAGCAATTAGGAGTATTAAGCATATCGAGTTTTCCTCACCTAGTTGGTATACCAGTTTTCATTTAAAATACAACTCAAAGTCGTACCATTTTTAATAAGCAACCCATACTTTAAACATTTATCGTTCAATATAAGGCTCGTTCGGCATAGTCAAGTTTATGAGTTTATAAGGGATAACCCGAAAGGTAGAAATTAGGAATTTGGACCGATCATACTTAAACTTACGGCAACATTATGGAATTCAATTCCGAGAGATAAATTTTATCCCACATACCTGGTTGAGCTTTCCATAAGTTACTACAGCGTTCAGAAAATCCTAGCAATCCCAATCTATTTCGAGATATAACAAAATTGAACACAAATTAGGAAGATACTCATAGTCTTAACTCGTTTGAGTGTTCCATCAAACACTAGGTGTGCATTATGTCTTTAAGGTCTTTATAGAGGATTTCATCAACCTTCAACCCTTTCCTAAACATTTTTATCTAAACAATGTTCCTACACCCGTTGATAACACATGCTAGCAAGATAACAAGTCAATACCCATAAACTTTCTTGATAATTACCCATCTTTAGCTAAATATTGAATTTAAGGGTTAAGGTATAGAATCATACCTCAAGGATGAAGACATAGTGTGTTTTCCTTGTTAATTTTCAAAGATTTGTGTAAGAATTGAAGAATGATTTAATTGAGATCACTTTCTCACTCTAGAGATCCCTCTCTCACTCTAAAGCATCAGATGTTTTCTCAAAAATGACCTATTGCGTGTATTTAACGAAGTTGGTTCGGGTTATATAGATAGAAGAATGGATAGTCCAAGATTCCATACCGGGCTACAGACCTGGCGTCTCCTGGCTAAAGCATGTTCTAGCCTGTCTTTAGCCTGGCCTCGCTAGCCTAAAGCATGGTCCAGCCTGGCTTTAGCCTGACCTCGCCAGCCTAAAGCCTGATCCAGCCTGGCTAAACCCTGGTCTAGCGGTGACAAAAAATTTCAACTCCCTAGCGCATTGTTCAACCCAAAACTCCGAAAATACAATGTATTAACCTACCTTGACACCACAAAACCTTAAATTACATAGTGAAGTTTTCCGCGGCCTTACAGGTTCTTAGCCCGATCGCTTAAAACTTTTCAAAGATGCCCCTCATTAAACAATCGTGCTACCTTCTCCCTCAACTATTTGCAATCTTCTGTTCTATGGCCATGGGTGCCATGATACTTGCACATTTGATTGGGATTTCTCTAGGTGGGATCAGTCTGTAAAAGTTGAGGCCACCTGGTATCTTTGATGTGTCCGATGGCTGATACAATAGCTGACGCATCAACGTTGAAGTCTTACTCCAATAGTTGAAGTGCTTCTTTGGGTTCAACATTCTTGTCGAAACCACTCTTACTCATGAGCCCTCAGAGCTCTGTCCTCAATCATTTCTTCTATCACTTCGAACAGGGCTGCGTCCACGCCCGTTGTTTCTTCGATCTCCAGTGTATGGCTGATATCGATATCTGTTCGACTGTGGTTCTCGGTCAATATCCCTTTGAACTCTACCTGCAGGCCAGTTTGGATAAACGGACCCGGAAGGAGCCCCTAACTGGTCATCCTCGACCCTGATCTTTGACTGGTACCGATTATGCACATCAACCCAGGTTACAGCTGGATATTCGATCAAGTTTTGCTTTAACTGTTGTGAGGCTACCGAACTTCATATATTTAAGCCTTGAGTGAAAGCCTAAACGGCCCAATCATTTTCAACCGGAGGTAGATCCATACGTTCCATTTGGAACCGAGATACAAACTCTCTAAGCATCTCGTTATCTTTCTGCTTGACTTTGAAGAGGTATGACTTCTTGGTCTCGGCCTTTATGGATCCGACGTGTGCCTTGACGAAGGAATCTGTGAGCATGGAAAAAGAGTCGATGGAGTTGGGTGGCAGATTATGGTACCATGTCATTGCTCCCATTGATAGGGTCTCCTTGAATTTCTTCAGCATTCGGACTCGATCTCATCATCCTCTAAATTGTTCCCCTTAATCGTGCACGCGTAAGAAGTAACGTGCTCATTGGGGGAAGTAGTTCCATTATACTTGGGGATTTCTGGAATGCAAAATTTCTTTGGAATGGGCTTCGGAGCCGCGCTCAGGGGGGGGGCTTTAGCACGAACTTCTTTGAATCCAAACTCTTCAAAATTAGAGGTGCCCCCCGAATTTGATCAACTCTGGATTTGTATGTTTCTACCTTCTTGTTGTTGGCTTCTTTTTTCTTCTCTCCTGATTGAACCCGCTTTATTAGCTTCTCGAGCATCTTTATGATAGTGGAATCGGTGCCTAATTTGTTCACATTTGACCTCCCCGGTACTGGTTCGGACCCATGAGCAGCTTCCTATGATGGCTCGGGTTCGACCTTACTCGGTGCAAGGTTCTGATTTTTGAGTTGTGCTATTGCAGCTTGTTAAGCCTGCACCATTTCGAATATTATTTGAAGGCTGATTTTGCCTTCTTCACCGCCCTGTGCGCTCTTACCGGCTGATCAAACGTCCATGCGGACGCTATTTTCAGGGTCGACACCCAGATTTGCATTCAGGGCAACATGGGAACTGACGTCGATGGGATCTACAATTAGTGCTCCCTCGAGGTGAACCAGAGGCACTTCGTTCCCTAGGGAGGCTATGTTGTCATTTTTGCCATAAATGTTACACCCCATGTTATCGTACGTAAGAGTACTTCGTAAGTCAATTGATATTTGTATATAAAATATAAAGTTTGGGAAAGTTGGATTTAACTTACGGAAAAATCGAGTTAAGATTTGCTTTGTAACGATCCATTTTGAGATATTAAATGCGTAAGATTTATTATGTCACTTTGGGAAATATCTCATACCAAAATGAATGTATTTAAACCTAGTTTCCAGTGGTCCAAACCATTTATTCATACGACATTGGGTTAGAAAAATATGGATTTTTAAATTTAGGGTCGCCAAGTCACGTTGTCACACTTCCGAGAAACTGGCAGATTTATAGGCCAAGTTGCAACGCAATTTTCTCCCAATATATTGAGCATTACAAGGAGATCTTTATATGGAGTTAAAGATCCATGTGTATAGTTTCTAACTTCTAAAACATTTGTTAATATGATATCGGAGTAGAGAGATACAAGTGTCCGTAGTTGCACTGCTCAAGCTGCCAAGCACGCAACTTACCCATCTACTTGGAGAATTGAGGCGGTGGGATTATAAGTTTTCATTACCTATTACATTTCATCAATATACAGAGATTTCTTACACCAAAATACTCACAAGCTCTCCAAGAACTGGCCCAAGATCCCAAGAACTAAACTGAAGAGAAATCAACACAATTCATCATCAAAGGTGTCAAAGACTCCAAGAGAATGCTTCTATAATGTTGTGGTGTGATTGAGGGCTATTGTGAGCTAATTTTAGTTAGGGTTTCGAGTTGTAGATCTTGTACAAGGTATGTATAACATCTTCTTGTTTGAGGGAAGAACCATATGATAGCACTTGAAAGAACATGGGATATGGTTGTCTTTTTGGTTGGACTTTTTTGTGGCTAAATATATGGTTTATGGTGGCTCAAAATTGTGAGAAATAATTGATAATGTTTTGGATGATGTTGATAAGATTTTCTAGGTGTTAATTAAGTTTATTGAAAAAAAGTATGAAAAACAAGTGATTGACGATAAAAATTAAGGTGTTAGATGTACGGGGCTGTTTTGGAAGGTATTTTGTGGATGTTTTAAATTAGAAATAATATGGTGCATATAAGTATGATGTTATGAAGGTTGTAAACTAATTTATGGAATAAGATTTGGATCCAATTTATATCTTGTTATGAGTAAAAACGAGCTTGCCGCTCATTATGATTGTTAAGATAATCGGAGAAACTCATTATGGATCATATCGTTGTTGTTGCTATTGTTGGTTATAGTGTTGTTGGTATGTTTATGACCCTTAGTGGTATTTGGGTTGTATTAAAAATAGGGGATTTGCTATCCGATTTTCCTTAATAATACAACTAGACAAATTCGATGGTAGGACATTATATGTTAACGGTAATATCATTTCATTTGTTGTAGATTAAAGAAGTTGTGTTGAGCTTGGTTGAGTAATAAGGAAGAGATCATACATGTTTGTTAAGGCTAATCATTATTTCTTTTGGCATGATCCAAGTAACGAGACGTAAACATAATGTTATTCCATAAGTGGTTCTACTCTTAGCAGTTAAGGATATCTAAATTATTCATTCAAGCATGTCTAAGTATGTTCCTAAGTCCCTATTGAGGTATATGATAGAGATTTTAATGTTTTTAATATAGTGATACATGCATCTTCATGCATTTATCATCGTGCTACAGCCGATCGTGCAGTTACCAACGGTTGGACAGCTATGTATCACTATTTACCATCGGTCAGACAGTCATGCATATTCATTTACCACCGAGCTACGGTCGATCAGACAGTCATGCATTTTTCATCGAGCTACGGCCGGTTGGGCAGTTATATATTTACCATCGAGCTACGGCCGGTCGGGCAGTCATGCATTTACCACTGAGCTATAGCCGGTCTGGCAGTTACCATTGATCAGTTGGGAAGTCATGCATCATACAATATGGACAATAGAAACAATCTCAAAGAGAAGCATTGTAGGTATGTATATATACATATGTATATATATATACATATGTATATATATATATATATACATATATATATATACATATGTATATATATATATATACATATATATATATATACATATGTATATATATATATATGTGTGTGTGATTCGATGGTACGACATTATATGTTAACGGTAATATCATATGTGTGTGTGATTCGATGGTACGACATTATATGTTAACGGTAATATCATTTCATTTGTTGTAGATTAAAGAAGTTGTGTTGAGCTTGGTTGAGTAATAAGGAAGAGATCATACATGTTTGTTAAGGCTAATCATTATTTATTTTGGCATGATCCAAGTAACGAGACGTAAACATAATGTTATTCCATAAGTGGTTCTACTCTTAGCAGTTAAGGATATCTAAATTATTCGTTCAAGCATGTCTAAGTATGTTCCTAAGTCCCTATTGAGGTATATGATAGAGATTTTAATGTTTTTAATATAGTGATACATGCATCTTCATGCATTTACCATCGTGCTACGGCCGATCGTGCAGTTACCAACGGTTGGACAGCTATGTATCACTATTTACCATCGGTCAGACAGTCATGCATATTCATTTACCACCGAGCTACGGTCGATCAGACAGTCATGCATTTTTCATCGAGCTACGGCCGGTTGGGCAGTTATATATTTACCATCGAGCTACGGCCGGTCGGGCAGTCATGCATTTACCACTGAGCTATAGCCGGTCTGGCAGTTACCATTGATCAGTTGGAAAGTCATGCATCATACAATATGGACAATAGAAACAATCTCAAAGAGAAGCATTGTAGGTATGTGTATATATATATATGTGTATATATATATATATATATATATATATATATAAATACATATGTATATATATATATATATATATGTGTGTGTGTGTGTGTGTGTGTGTGTGTGTGTGTGTATATGTATATGTATATGTATAATAAGTATGCATATAAGGTGGCACTTCGGAGGTTCAAGTTGACTTACTGTTATGTTTCAGTTCTGCCTTACAATAATCAGTACATTATTCGTATTGTTCTTTTGTTGGGGACGCTGAATTCATGCCTGCAGGTATAGATAATCAGTTTGACGAGCCCTCATAGTAGACGAGATTGGCTTCAGTGAAGGATCGGTATGTTACACCCCATATTTTCGTACGTGAAAGTACGTCATAAATAAGTGATGTAGCTCGAAAATGAGATGTTACATTCTGCATTTCTTTTGTACGTTAAAGTTTCATCGTAAGTTAATCAACGCAAGCTAGGGAATAAGATTATTTTGGGATTATAAGTATTATGCTATTTCAAACAAGGGATAAGTAAATTCGTGAAGGTGAAGGGTAAGCAAATAAAAAAATGAGTTTCGTCGAAGTTTGGCATTTTGGGATAAAATACGGCCCGAGGTAAAATACTCGGTATTTATGGGCTAGTACCATACAAGGTACCACATGGACATGATAGTAAGGTGTATAAAGTGTGTTAAAAGTGAGTAGTATTTTAAGTGTTTGAGATAATTCTTAATTATGCGGGTAATGAATTAATTACCGGTAACGTAACATTACCTAATTAACTAATAAGTTGGATAAAGATTAAAATTTCTCCCCCCACCCCCACGTGGAAGCAAGAGACTAACCAAACAAATGACTCTTAGTCATTGTTGATTAGGTGGCTATCTAAAGTAAGGTACATAAGACAAGTCATGTGTCTTAGGTGACCATCTAAAGTAAGGTACATAAGACACTTAAGTATGACACTACAAGTTTGGTCTCATTTGGACATAGAGCAATCAAGTGAGAAATGATATACCATTCTTTCTAATTCAAAACCTTTCAAGAATAGACACTAAACTCAATCCAAAACAAAAAGCTTCCAACAAAATTTCTTGCGCCAAATCAAATCCAGCGAGAATTAGTAGCACCTTAGCAGCGTAAAATTTTGCGGTTCTAAAGGAGTATAGTGCAACCTTTTCCAATAATATCATACGGATTTTTCTCTACTCCAGGTATGTTAAGGTTATCCCTTCTTTCCTTTTGGCATGATCC
Organism: Nicotiana undulata; assembly: GCA_005239495.1. Lineage (NCBI taxonomy): Eukaryota > Viridiplantae > Streptophyta > Magnoliopsida > Solanales > Solanaceae > Nicotiana > Nicotiana undulata. The sequence goes on along the minus strand of ML292935.1, from coordinate 20,028 downwards.
ATACGATACAAACGAAACGAGAAAATGCACGACTTCAATTAATGACTCTATTCATAGAAGTATTAGAGGTGCCTATATTCTTGAATTCCTATGTGTCCTATTATTTTATCAACTATTCATGGGTCTCAGAAAAATACGTAAGTTGAAAAGGTTTACTTCATGATATTAATCAAAGGCATGATGGTCTTATGACGTTCCGAGCGTTTTATTGACGTACTTTATCATGCATTGCATTCATTTATACATGTACATTGACCCATGACCAGATGGTGTTATATACGCGTATATACGTATATTATATGTATATGGGATATGGGAAAAGGTTACGGCGTTATATACGCACCATCACCTGATTAGTTGGTATACGTTGATGATCTTGCCCACAGTGGCCGAGATGATATGATGGGATGCCCTCAGAGGCCTGCTGATGTTATGAAACATGTACCTATGCATGACATTCATACGCATATGCATGACACTACAATTATTTCTTGATTTACAGAGTTATCCATACTTAAAGGTTGATTCATTTACTCTATATTTCTTCCACGTCTGTTATGTACTTATTTATGTGCCTTACATACTTGGTACATTATTCGTACTGACATCCCTTTTGCCTAGGGACGCTGTGTTTTAAGCCCGCGGGTCCTGATAGACAGGTCGAGAGTTCAGCGGAAGGTGTTGGTGCGCTCCATTTGCTCCAGAGTTGCTTATGTGGTCAGTATGATTAGGACATGTACTGATTAGTATGGCGGGGCACTGGCTCGGCCTTTATGACATTTATGTACTCTTAGAGGCTTGTAGACAACTGTCGTGTACGTGAAAGATTGTACGACTTTGTCGGCCTATGTTTTGAGTTTATAAATGATCATGTTGGCCTATTAGGCCCGTATGTCACGTGTATATGATGATGTAATAATAAAGATACGTTACATTGGTACTCGGTTGAGTAAGGTACCGGGTGCCCGTCGCGGCCCATCGGTTTGGGTCATGACACAGTAAGACTCCACCTCATTAGGAGTGTAGCCGAGTCTATGAGTCATCGTGTCAAAATTTTGCTACAGACTTATGGGTAGGCCGGTACGCTGTACCATTTGATGTCAAATAATCTTAGAGACTTTGTAGACAAAGGTTCATTTTGTACAGTATGTCAGAGGCCTTGACGGCCCATATGTATTCATGTTTTAAGAAAAATGGGTCAGTGATACAGTGTTGCCCACTTATAGTTATACATTATGAGTTGTGGCCATGTTGGCCCATGATAGTTACAGAAGAAAAACAAATGAGTAACACAGTGGTTCGCTCGGGCCAGCACGGTACCGCGTGCCAGCCACGCCTCCCCAGGTTTGGGGTGTGACAATAAAAACCAAGGCCATTGTCGATGTTTGTGGGTACTCTTTGAGAGTTCGACATGCTAATCCTGGAATAAAAAATGCTTACAAGAACAAGTGTATATCAGTGTGCTACGAAAATTAGTACCAAACAATCACTATTATCCTTATCCCTACGGTGGGCGCCAAATCGTTTACCCTTAAAATTGGATAACAATTAAATTTGTAAGTGATTTTAAGGATATGTGATTTCACTTTGCACAAACTGAGAAATATGAAAACTGATGTTAGAAATTAGTTGTAAAATAAAACAAACCAATACAAAGTGCAGGTTTAGCCCTCGAGCTAGGTCGCCCTCGAACCAATTGATTATGTTATTGAAGATTAAGAACTGAACAACAAAATATGAGAGCTTAAGGTATAATATACTGCTTTGTTATGCGTGAATATGATCATTTCAAAATGATTAAAACCTCTTTATATAGTTGAGGAATTCCACCTATGGTACAACTCTAAATACAGAAGGAAATTTCATGATTGGCTAATTAACCGGTCTTGACTTGATACGTGCCGAGATTTCCGCCACGATTCTTGCCCGATCGCGGATATTTCGATTTTCTGTTATTCGACTCAGCAGGCTTCCTTCGATCTCGCTCGATCTCTATCATGCTCGGTCTCGATCTCGATCGGTTCCCAAATCACGAGCTTGACAATATATCTTCATGTCACGACATGATTTAACTCGGGGTTGAACCTTGGCTTGCCTCCCCTGTCTCGATCAACCATACATTTGACCGCATACAGAATAGAAAATCATAATTCATGAATAAAATAATTTCACTAATTAACATGTCTTATACTTTGTCTGTATCTTTCATATGCACTACCATTAGGATAAAGTAAACGCCATTGGGCAGTGTCAATCATAAAAAGTAGGCTTATTTTCTGTAGGTATACATCATTGAATTGATGGAAAGCGAAAATAATTTCTGTTGGAGGAATTTTAATTTTCTACTTCCCTTTGTAAAAGCTTCTTATTCTGTATATTATTTCTACTATAAGGGTGTTAACCAATCCACATCTATCAGTATCGGGAAAAGATCTTGAATGTTTCATTATAAGAGAACCATCAACTTACTTACTTCTCTCACCCGAAGTCGCATAGATTGGCATTTCATCTGAGTGCACAAATTAAATGAACCGCTTTAAGTTATTTAGCAGTAATTCTAGTAACTCAAACAGTAATATATAGAATGAAGACTGCAACGAAATACCATTTGAAAGAACTCGAATGGAGGAACTAGTTGTGCTGGATTGGCTTGATTAAAGACCCTTATTTTCCTATTAAGTTCACAGCCTGTGTTGATGCTTCAAGTAGTCTGATAGAGCAGAATGCAGCCCCAGCAGCTCCAGGTAAGTTGCCATCAGCTTCAAGACCTCTAACGCATTTGAACACTCTTATTACAGCACCCATCGCAGGGGATAATACTTCCTTCTCCTATCCTAGAACCTATGGCATTGTTTATCAAGTCTATCGTAAAGACTACTTTCTTGAAGAGAGAACAGAACGAAATAGGAGGTGGAAAGCCTTCACAACAGCATTTACAAATACTAAATAACGATAGCTTCGAAAGAATGGTAGCTAATGAAGCATCTTAATAGTGTGAAAAGAAGAATAAAATGCAAAATTCACAATAAAATAATTTAGTCACCTTTCCCTTTTCAATAAGTTATACTAAGAGGATCGACAACACTTTTTATACCTAATACCTAGATCTACCTTACATATCCATTGTTCCACACCTGTAGCTAGCTACCTAATGTAAAGTAAGAAACGCAAAAACTCAAATTTGTAGCTTCAGTGGCATGCGGCATTTCAAATATGTTGCAATACACACACACAAATTCTAATGTAATCTTGCAAATGAAAAGTACAAAATATACATACCCATTCACCAGGGCAAAGGGATCGGTAATGCTTGGCAAACTTTGTCACATTGCGGAGCACCTTCACCCTTTGCAGCTATGCATATGAAAGGAAAACCAACCAAATACATTTTAGGCTACATGGACTGATTAAATAGATGCAAACACAAAAGAGCAAAGGCCAGGATAACATGTTTACTGACCGACCGATGATATTCAACATAATTATACTCTATTAATGGAATATCAAACGTTCATGTGCTATTTGTCTGCGTGGCTTCAGACCCTCATTAACCAATGTTCATGCGCCGATTATTAACTTTTGACAGAAAGCTACTTCAACCTCTAGCTAGTCTTTAAATCTCTTTTATCCAAGTACACTTATCCTTGTGTAGGTTTCTCGATCTTTCCAACCATGAATAGGATCCACAAGCTCAAGTTGGTGACATATCGAAGGGTATTGTATAACAACAATAAATTAATCAACTTTTTGCCCGTGCACGAATCCTTTGCTAAAATTGCATGTTCACTTAAACTTGTAAGTATTTCACAAGTTGATTTGATCCACAACTAACTGAAATATATAGATATTGTTAGGACCGAAAAAAGTCAGGTGTCATGCGGAAACTAATGACGCAACAATTGAACGACGATAAACCAGGCAATAAAAGAGAAATCTACCAAATGAGACACAAACATTTAACGTGGTTCGGTCAACTGACCTACGTCCACCGCGAAGATGAGCACTCCACTATAATAAAAGAGAGTCCAAAATATCGAGAGAACAACCTCACGAAGAGGCAAACACAAGTGACACATTACACTTGTCCCGTAAAGTTCTCCCCCTAAACACGACTCTCAACCCATATGGCTACATTGTGGATGCTACCGAATGAGAAAGAAGAATCCTCAATTTATAGAAGTCCAAACATTTTCCTACAAGAAAAAGGACTAGTCAAACATGGAAGAATTAAGATTTCCTTCTACAAAAAGGAAAACCCAAATATGGTAAATATGTTGTCCTTTCCTTCAAGAAATAGGAAAACCAAATATGGTTAGAAAATCCGGACAACCCTTAACAGATATGATCTTTTAAAAGCTGAGTAAGCCCGGGAAAGAGCAAGTTGAACACGCAGAACAGTGAGAGCAACAACACATCACCAATTAGCTTAAAATTTCACACAGAAATAGTCTAAATCTTCTATCCAAGTTCAAAACATGAGAAACAAACATTGTTCAGATTAAAAACCCACTGAATCTTAAATCTAAATAATGGTGGTAATCATACCTTTTTTACTGTATATCAGATAAATAGCAAGAACTTGAAAGAGCTAGTCCAGGTATGTGCAAACGGCAAACTAAAAGATGGCAAAGAAGATGAGGAACTTTAGAAATCATCAAAGAAGAAGAGAAGGAGATCAAACAAAACAGAGGAAGCCGAAACAATAGTGCAACCCAAAATCTTGCTAGGTAAGGACGTGTTATACAGAGAACAAAGCGGGCAGAACGTGTCGAACTATAATGTTAGGCATTTTGATTAGATTACAAGTAAACCCTTTTGACCCGTTTTGTTACCGGATGCAGGTGTTATTCCCGCTTATTAATAGTACTAGTGGAGGGATAGCCCGGGCTTCTCCCGGGCCCAACGTGAGCAGAACTATATTGTTGTAATCATACACTTTCTTATTGATATGTTACCCAGAAAAATGTATAGCATTGTAGTAACACTTGCTGATACATATATGTGTACGATGGTACAAATTAGAATTACTATGAGAAAAGATGATAAACTATTATGTCAACTCAGTTGTTGCAACACTGAAGTTTGACGGAAAATTCAAAAGTACTCTGTGAGCACTAAATGAGCTAAAAAGGAATTCGAGAAATGGAAGTTTTGTCGCAGTTAGGGAGAGTCATATAAAATATATATGAAAGTTGAGAAATAGGTCGAACGTGGTTGGCACTCCATTAACAACTGAAGCAGCCACAAGGTTTCCAGTGACCCTGAGAACATGCCATTTTCTTTCATCTATTTGTCCATTTGTATGCTTTCCTCCTGTCATATGCCAGAGAAATAAGAAAATACCAGAGAAATCTCAGCAATCAAATGGATGATAAATAAGAGCAGACTGATCTGAAAGACCAAAGATCAACTTAAACACATCCTCAAGCCTAGCTTGAATTTCAAAATTGAAAGATCACCAAGATATAAATTAGTCTAAAAACATACATCTCGCGGCGTACTGTCTAAAAATCCACATTTTTAATTGACCAAAAAAAATTACTCCAATCAAAACCAACACATGCATGGATTTCGCTGCACAAATTGGAAGAGGAGAAAGTGGTAATCTATAGCTTACTTTAAGCTTAATTGATTGTACTATCCATACTTCAGTGGTAGAATTTGTCGGGAAACATTATGAGGCAAAGATTCTCAGTAAAGTGTGTAGTATATTACACATGAAAATTGCCCTGGCACTTCATCATCATACTGAGCAGATAAAATCTTCATGCGTCTAGCTGCTCATGCTCATCTTTCAGAATACAAAAAGGCAGGTAAGTGACTTAAAGATAAGAGTATTCAGTCGGAGTTGATGCAGTTAGCAAAATGCAACGTCTCATAAATGGCAAATTGATGGAAATATTGAACCACATTGTGCTTTAACCAACTATATCTGACTTCGGAAGAAGATTTTTGTGTCATAATCAATAGGCAACAAAGATTATATGTTCCAACAGACTAAATATGTTTGTCATTGTGCGTCGGCATCCGTTGTGCCTTTGTGTATAGTCTGTATCCTAGCACAGAAGAGAGTAAAACCATAAATTAGAATCTACTTAAATTCCATTGCTTTTCATTTATGCTTTCTTAGCACATCTCACGATCATCAGTTGTCACAAAATTGAATATAGGTAAATATAATAATTAAATCAACATATTTGATCATGTAAATTTGCAAAATAAGTATAGCGAAACATATTTCGGCTATGGGCAGAATGTTGAATGCCTCAAACATAATCCGGGTCTTAATATGTAATAAAAAATTGTTAAGTCTCTTCATACTTTCATACTCTACTAAAAGAGATTAACTTGTAGGTTATATTAATATTCCTAAAAGAAGAAGAAGAAAGAAGAAAGAAGAAGAAGAAGGGAAATATACACAACAAATTTCTTTAAAGGAACTTAAGCTCTCAAAATAACAAAGCGCAACAAATTTTGATACATTAGTTGTGGTTAGCTAAAACTCGTTAAACTTAATGCAAGAAAGTATTGAGAGAGCATGTAATCACTACTGAGTTATAGAATGAGACATGTAGGGCTATGGTATGTCCGTTTTTACGGTTAGTTCTTAGTGTAGATGCAGAACTTTTAATGTGAGAGAACTAAATACATGTTCAAATTGTTCACTTTCCTCCACTTTGTCAATACTATATGTCTCTGCAGTTTCTAATTTTTTAAAGACGTTTGGAGTTATTGCGGATGGTGACAGTTACCACAAATTCAATACAAAATATCCAAATTGGTAGAAGACGAAGGGGAATAAAGAAAATGGTCATTATGTAAGTATCTCACAATTTTTCAGTTGACGTGAAAGAAGTACATAAGTCACAATTCAGTAGAATTAAGGGTAGAGTTAGCTAAGACTTCGTACAACTAAGAGTAGAAGTTGTAATTCAACTGAATTTAGCATACTCATACGGTACTCAAGAAATCTTCGAAAACCAATCTTTCTAACACAAAAACATTTGCAGGAACTTATTTAGTTTTATTGGAAAACATGTGGAAGGAACAAAATTTTACGGAGGAGCATAGAATGTTGCATATATAAACTTACTGGATGATCACAATCTATCATCAAAATTGTTACATAAAAAGAACTTCCTACCTTCTACTAAAACAGTAAAAGCAGAATGTGATAAACATGGGCATGTTCACTTTAGTTATAGGTATCTCGACGCTTTGCTAAATTCCTTCACTATCTTCGGATTCCAAAAATTCCAGGAAAGCATCACTATGGGTAGGAAAGTTTGCAGTAACAAATGACATAAACAGACAGATTTGTCTTTTAATCCCCATATGAAGTTGTGGATGGATGTTGTGACAAAGATTTTCAACCCCAAATTGACATCTCCTATTTACTGTAATGTCTATATATATTCGAATACAGCAATCTCCATATCACATAGTTGTATCAGTAAATAATAAAATTGAGCAAAGGGTTAAAATAAATTATGGCACATGATCAACTTTTATACAATATAAAAAACACCCAACTGAGATAATGTTAAAAAAATAAAAATAAGCAACAATATAAACTTAAAAAATTGGATTGACGTTAAAACATGTAAAAGTAGATAAAGATTTGCTGCTAAGCTAAATTCTCATACATGTCATGCGAAAATAAAAGATTTTTGTTGAAAAAGAACAAGAAAAAGAATATTTCATGAAGTCATACTAATATAGAACTTCTGTATGAAATTTCCAGCATATCTCGTACAACAAGAAGCTAGTTTGCTTCAACTAACATAATGTATATCTTAGTGCCACCTAAAGTCCCCTTCTAGTTGAAGATATGCACTGACAATCTAAAATATGTAATTTTGACTTCACCATGAAAGCATAAATATTAAAAATAATTAATTTCAGTTCCATCATTTAAGCTGCAATGTATATTATAAATTATTTACAAATGCTAAATATATACATGTACACCAACCAAAAGATTCCGCGGTCTGATATCTCTGTGTATTGCATGTTTGTCATGACAACATGTGAAGGCTTGTGCTAACGATGCAATATACTGTTGCAAGACAGAAAATAAAGGCAAAAATGAGAAAATATATGTTCAGTTGGTCAGCTCAGAAGTAGTGGGGATGCTGCAAGACATGAATATAGTTTAGTGTTGGAGATATATAAAAATGTTGACACTCAAGGCTATGTAGAAAGGGGGCCAAAACTGAAGATTAAAAGAAAAACTCCCCATCTGCTCATCTACAAACTACCATGATTCTCTAAGTAGAGATTTTGAAGAAGGAAAGTCTACAGTTTAATAACAAATGTGCAAGCAATTTTGTAATTCAACAAGAAGTAACAGTTGTGGTACGTTGTTCAGTAAAATATTTGCATTTCTGCAGTTCTTTCTAGAGTTCACTCTTGGTAGTATATTTCAGGATTTAATTCACACATTTCTGCTTTGGTAAGTATGATCATTAGTCTCCTGAAAGTTCTTCTTAAGACCAAAAATTGAACACAACCAATGCAGAAGAGGCTATAGAAAGAACCATAATTTATCTGGCCATAAAGGTAACCATAAAGTCTCAGAGTATTTGGATATCGAAGGTGGCTTTGTATTACACGACGAAGTTGATGCTCAAACTGGGAGAGTTATAGTTGGGTCTTGAACAATAATTTTTATATGACAACATGATTGTTTTTTTTTCATGAAACAACTAACCTCAAGTAGGAAATGTGATTGTATAATGTAATGTTTGTCTAATAAAATTCAAACAATCTTTTATCTTTCACCTCATTTCTAAAGTTGAAGTATGTGATGGAGTTGAAATAAATGAAAAATAGGACAAAAGCATAAAAACTTTGAAGAGATAAAATTGAGAATGTAAAAAAGTTAGAAAAGTGTGTACATAGATAATAAGAGAGGGAAAGAGCAAAAGATCTGCAGAAGAAGCTTATGTAGAGAACATCAAGCAATTGCTTTCTTAATGATTTCGTCATAAACAATATTAGATGTAGAATGATCATCATGGCTAGTTGGAGTAGATGGTCGGATCAACAATTTTAGACAATTTGAGCTCTTTGCTCTTGATAAAGCAACGTAAAGCTGACCATGCGAAAATACTGATTCTCGCAAATAAATTCCAACAAAATCTAAAGTTTGACCTTTTGCTTTATTTATAGTCATAGCGAAGCACAATCTAACAGAAAATTGCGTTCTTTTGAATTGAACGGGTATTTTTCATCCTGTGATGATAATAATGGTATTCTTGGGATAAATACATGCATATTCTTGAAATCACCTACTGTGATCTTAGCGCTAATAACATGATTTTTAAAATCACAACAGGTCAATCGGGTTCCATTACATAAACCTTCACACGGATTTAAATTTCGTAATAATATAATTGGACAATTCTCTTTCAAACATAATTTGGAAGGGGGCAAATCAGGAGGATTTAAAGTGTGTAGTAGATCTTCTAGTTGTGTTTGGTTGTTAAATTCAATAGCCTCATCGATACCAATAAATATTTTTTATTTTCCTGTGAATCTATCAATAAGCATGTCATTAATTTCATCAACGAAATCATTTTTGTTGTCAAGATCACACGTGAATCTGTATAAGATGAATTAGAGTATAACGAATCCAAATTTGAATATGTCGATGTGAATAATTTATCAATAGATTCTCTTTCGGTAGTATAAGAAATAACCAAAGAATTTGGAATTTCAATCTTGTTTGCTGAATTTACTCGTTCTTGTCCATTTTCAATTCTTAGACAATAATCATAGAAAGCAGGATCCGTTTTGGCTCTCATATTCTCAGATAACTTTAATTTTTCAAGTTCATTCCAGATGCTAGAGTATAACAAACTTTCGCCAATGAAATCTTCTTTTTTTCCGTATCGTACAACGGGAAGAGTTTGTCTAAAATCACCTCCTAAAACTACAACTTTTCTTCCAAACAATGCGTTTGTATTCATCAAATCTTTTAACAGTTGATCAAAAACTTCTAACATTCTTTTTTTAGCCATAGATACTTCATCCCATACAATCAGTTTTGCATCTCAAATTAAACCAGCAAGTGAGCTTTCTTTGCTAATGTTACAACTGCTATTTTCATCATTGTCAATGAAAATTTTGAAACGCGAATGTGCAGTACGTCCACCTGGGATAATCGAAGCAGCAACACAAGAAGTAGCTGTTGCCAAACCTATATATCCCATAGATCGTACAGTTGCTAATAAAGCACGGTATAAAAAAGTTTTTCCTGTTCCTCCTGGACCATCAACAAAAAAGGCACCTGCTTTGTTCGAAAATATCCTTTCAGTAATCAGATAATATGCAATGAGTTGATTTTTGTTTAATTTCTTATGTAGCAATATGTCGTCCTTAGTAACAACACTAGATCTTTCAAAATGAATCTCTTTTGCCTCTTTTGCTTCCACTGAAGGCCTAATAGTTTCTGCAATGAGTTCATACTCATTTATATCATGACCCATAGAATGTAAAATATCGTTGATATGATTAATAGCTTGATATCGAATTTCTCTTCTTTCAGTAATTTGTAACACTTTGTAGTCTTCGATCATTGATTCCTCAAATTGCTCCCATAATTTTCTGGGGTTGGCAGGACCATAGTACACCAATAATGTAGCAAATAAAGGCCTTAAACTATATGGCATTTGGTAACTTGTGGATTTAGACATACACTCTATTAAACTATTATCACAGTGTAACAATCCTCTTTTCTCTACAGACTCTCTGAAAGTACTACAAGGCTCTCCGTTCACCGTCAAAAGATCCTTATATGATGTTGGTCCTCGCACATGCATTAATAGTAATCTAAGATAATATCGTTCTCCTTCCGTTGGATGACATGTCACAATACGGCCAACAGCACAAAGTTTTTGCCTACGTGCCCAAAATTTGTCACTGGAAGACCACACAAAGTATTCAGGAAATTCTTTATACAATAAATTGAGCTCTTTAGCGTCTTCGTTAGTTTCGTTCATAAAGAAGAATTCTGTTAACATTGTCTTTTGGATCATTGGATTATTTACAATTGTATGTATATCTGTATTTCTCTTAAAGGAAACAAATTGTTGACCTTCAAGATGTAGCTGAAGACGATAAGTAGTGGGAGACATTTCACTTATTGGAAAACCAAAGAGACGCCAAACAGCTTTCGGAGGTGATACCCATCTAGCAGATCTGTATTCTTTTACCTCATCTATCTCTATGTTCGTTTCGTTATTTTGTACAAAGAACGCAATTTTATCATGTCCTTTATAAAATGTATTTGTAGAGATATTTCACGACTTTGATGTCAGAGAAAACTTCAACATTTATGTGGCAATTGAATTTGCCGAGTAAATATGGATTGTACGGAACAACCCAGGAGTTATCTAAATATTGTTCTCTTACTTTCACAACTTCTCCTGTTTTTCGTCTTCTGTAGACTGGATAAGAATCGTTTCCTTTTATTGTCTGATCGGCAAACGCTTTTGGATATTTGAACTTGCAGTAACCCTTTTTTTCATACAAGTATTTGTTGGATCTAAATTACCGCAAGGACCGTGCATCATATGTTTAATAACAAGCTTATGCAAATATGGTTCTATTTTATCATCTAGTAATTCTTCTCTAATTATATCATTGTACGCCTCTGCAGTCAATAACTTGTGCTCATTACCCAGTATAACAAGAAAATGAGCATGGGGTAAACCCCGTTTCTGAAACTCCACGATGTACATAAAAGCAACAACTTTTCCAAAGATATTTCGTTTTAATATATCTGTCTTTAGTTCTTCTATTTTAGCCCTGAACACTCGAGTAATCAAATCAGGTCTATTTTGTGCCTCGTCAGTTGACCATAAATGTTCTTTTATTTCCGTCCAAGATGGGTTACAAGTCATTGTTATAAACAAATCAGGTTTCCCAAAATGTTGCACTAACGCAATAGCATCCATATAATGCTGACGCATATCTCTAGCACCTCCTATAAAAGAATTTGGCAGAAAAGTTTGTTTTCCAACATTAGAAGCATCTCGTTCACCCAGTCTTAGAATATCAAGAAGTCCTTGCAGTATACCCATTCTGAATAAATATTGATTTAAAGAAACAAAGTCTAATCTTTGGGTCTCCAATTTTATATATTCATCAACTGAATACTGCTGGAGTAATCTTCATGTATGTAAAATTTCATCTTCATCGTCGTTCCTCATCTGAAGTTTGTAACAATAGTATTCACGAACTGAAACTGTATCTCTTTTGCGTTTTCCTTTTTGCATATTTTGAGCTTCCATGTCAAGATATCCATCAACAGATATGAAATTTCTTATACTTGGCAATTGTTCAGATTCAACCAGAGTGCAACTTCTAGGAATTTTTTTTGGTTTGAGAAACTTTTTAATACCACAGTGCCACCCGCCTTGGCCATATGGAAATAACAACGGGTACTGCAGCGGGTCATAGCATCCAAAATAGTAGTTGACTCTTTATGTCATGTCATTGTGAGTATAAATTTGAAGATGTGGTGCATGAGTAGCAGAATCATCATTTTCATCAACCCATCTTGCTGCAATTTCAGTAGTAGTAGGCATATTATATACACGTTGATCCAATTGAGCATCACTTTTCAGTGCTATATGGGAGTTTTTCAAGTTCGACATATCTGTTAATGATCGTAGAAATATTGAATATGGATTAACCTTTAGAATGTCCATCAATTCTTTCACTGTTGATTCATTTAATTTATCTGAACAAGCCATTCTATTTCCAAGCTCATTTGCATTATCATAAAAGTACAACTGCAAATTTCTTGGTCGTCTTTCTCTGGGATATAAATCATCTATGAAATGATACATTTGTCCCTGCACTCTGAATGTGTAGATACCACGATTTCTCTTGGCTAGATATTTGTCATAACTGACACTAAGTGATGTAAAAGCAAACAGATTATTATATGTTCTAATGTACGTTCGAAAATGCTTGGCCTCTGCATTATTTCCCATATATAAATTTTTCAATTCAGTTGGCATTGGATGAGTACTTAACCTCACTGTACCACTGCCGCAACAAAATCCAGGAGCTTCATACTCAAATTTTTTTGCGTAGCAGAATAAGCAACTTGAAATCTTTTTTAACAAAATATATTTAAAGTGTAATTGATTAATGTTAGTCGTAGTTCTCTTATTCTTTACACGGCCTACATAGTGCAAATAATTAATTGTAAGAGATAAAAATAGAATCAATTGTATAAGTCAATGAAGAATGATCGTTATACTAACCTTTAATTGTAACTGTTTCAAAGGATGAAGGGCATGAATCATTTGCAGTACCCGATGTTGAACCTGAGTCATGATAGTTGTCGATTAATTCATATGCAGAATACGCAAAAGAAGTTAAATAGATATTATATCTTTGCGGTTTTATCTTTTTCAAAAACATGAAGAGGCTGTATCATATCATTTTCATTGTCAAAGACATCGGGTGACGCAAAAGGTCGGTACTAAGTAAGTGCATGATCATACCCGTAAATATGACATATTTATAATCATTGTTTATGTATATATTATAAAAGAAACGAAAAATATAGAGCCGTTGATATTCTAACCTGTTTCTGAAGAAGAACAAGGCAATCCAATATTAAAATCATAATCCATATGAGATGTTGTTCCAATGCGATTGATATGATTTGTATTTGCAAGAAGGCGATTAGTTGTTGTCTTGCGAATTTTCAAGCATCGTCGCAATAACTTTTGTTCTTTCAAGGTCATTCCCAAACAATCGTCTATTTTACGGTATTTGCTATTCTTATCATGAGGTCCTATCACCGATTGATGACCCTTTTTTGATTGTCGAATATCCATTAATTTGATTTTGTTGCAACTATTGGTACTCCGGTTGGCCTAAACATCATTTTACAATAGTAGAATTAAGATTTTTTCATTTAATAACAAGAAATACCGAAGAAAAAAAAGTTGTGTATTATGAGTAGAAATGACACAACTATTTGAGCTTCTTTATTTTGATGTAGACACGTTTGGGAGATGGAGGGAAAAAGGAAGGAAAATTCACAATTTGCAAAGTTACCCAAAATGAGAAAGACCAACTTTTTGTATCTTACTATCAAAGCCACTGTGAAAAGATGTTAGTACGTTATTTAAATCTTCAACCATTCAAAACCTTTATTTCTTCCATATGCTAAGTACTACTAACTAAAGCTTGTGCTTAATTGCTTGAGCACAAGTATATATTATGCTGAAAAATATTCTTCAACTACACTTACTACTTTGTTGTATCTAGGAACATTCTTACTCAAAATTTAGCTGAACTTATATAATTAATTTGCAAATGCAAGAAAACAAGGTCATTCAACTTTTGTCTAGATCTGGTATTTGTATTGAAAAATTCATTAAGTATATAAAAATATTTAGCTTGGAATATTTCTATAACTTTTCACGATACGATGGCATTATAGTAACGAGAGCTTTTACTTCTCAGATCGGGCCATTTCCTTCGCCCTTTCTTCTTAGTCTGAGGCATCTCCCTCTCGTCCTATTGTGGTAAGTTAACCGCTCAGTGATAAAGGAGGTAGGGGTGCAGAGACAGCCAGGAACCCAGTCCGTTTAACTTAAAATTTGTGTAGGAACCCATAAACTTAAATTTCTAGATTCGCCTCTGCTTAAAAGTAACTCAAGTAATATAAATGGGGTCTGAATATTACATGAGACGCAACAAAATATCCATCAAGATTGTGCAACCGGGTTTTTGCTTATTCATTTGCTTCATTTGTTAGATTCTTGATCCGCCAAGGGAAGCTACTATTCCAGATCTTGAAGTTATTAGTTGTTCATTATTTCTCTTGCAATTACGTGGTTTTCTTGTATTTGGGGTACTAATGCCAGTTTCTAAAATTCTATTTTTCTTGACTATTATTATGGTTTATTGATATTTTGACATATTTCTGCTACTTTCTTCATTTATCCAGCGTATCCTTCAATTTAGGATTCAGCGCTGCAGGAGCATGAAGGTGCATCCAAACACATATCGGCAATTGTTAATTGTTTGAAGAATACAGAGACTAATTCATATATAGTAAGACAGAAATATAAAAACATTGATACACAAAGGACCTCCCTGTGTATATCAGAAGTTTACAAGAAAAAAGATGCACACAACCTGGAGCAATAACAGGTTAAATTTGATCTTTATAGCAAATAAGAAAATTAAGCCTTATTTCAACATACACTCATTACATCACAATGACTTAATAGTTACAATCAGGAACTTTCATTTTCCATTTCTGTCCATTATTGATGTTGGAAACCCAAGATTATCAATTAAATTGCCTCACGAATGCTCAGTTTTTAGTCAATAAATTTAGGCTAATCACCCCAAACCAAAATTTTAACAGATGCCTTTCAATCCATGATTCAACCATCACTTACTCAGAATAAAACCAAAACAAATCCTAAATCAAATAGCAAGCAGTTTCAGTTTAAGTATTGTCATTGAAACACAACTAACTGAAAAGTATTCTTTCTTTACTCCCAAACCGTTTTAAACTTCTGAAACTTTAACTTTTACTCCAAGTTTTAAACTGGTGGGAGGATATCAGGTTTCTCTATGACACCTATTTGCAGGCGTAAATTGGAAATTCTAAATTTTATCTAGGTGTTTTACTTAAAAGCAGCAGACATTGCAATTCAGTTTAGTTTAATGTATAAATTGTTCTTTGTCTAAACACACAGAAAAATCATTCTATAAGCTAAATATGAAAAAACTGTGCTTTAGTAGACTAATTAAAATTGTGCGATTCCAAGAGTCATATGATACTCAAGGAATCTGCAAAAACCATTCTATCTAAAATTAGACAACAGGAACGCGAGATAATCAAATGGGAAAAGAAGAAGATAAGGAACCAACTAAAAAGCTTACCCTTTTTTTTAACTAAGAAGCAGAGAAGTCGAAGAATATGAAGCGGAGAAGTCGAAGAAACACAGTCTTCAGTGTGTATAGTAAGGATTGGAGATAAAGCATGGATGAAGTTGGATTTGTTTAACACAGAACAGGCGGTGATAAGATCAAGATGAGCCTACAAGCACGCGTCACATCCAGGAGAAAAGCGTATATTAGTGGAATAGGTGGAGAGATTAGGGTTTTTTTCTAATTTTCAGCCACTGCTGTAGGAAGGAATAAGGGCAAAACAGGGATAAGGTGGAGTTTTATGGGTTTTTTGTAAAAGCACATTGACCGGAAGCTGGTCTCTGTTCTCCTTTATCATAAGTAGTAATAAATATAAATATAAAAATATAAATATAGGGAAAAAAATGTGATAAGAAGGATAAAGGGTAGGGGTTTCCTTCGGCACGAACGAATGAAATATGAGAGGAGGTTATGCAAAAGCAAGTCACAAAAGTAATACATGTGAACTTTCGATAAATATGTAACAAAGTAGCTGCACAAACTACTAAATATCTTTTAATATGAAAGATTTGCTGCCCAAAATATTTTTTTTATATAAAGCTTCCAAGACAGAGGTCTAGGTGTTGTATTGCAAAAAAAGGATCAGTGAGGGGGGCTATACCTGACCTCGGAAACATAATACAACATGGTGATTGCTATCACCCAAAAAAAGGACAGAAGAGGACATTACCACTCTACTGTCACATCTATGTACATCCTACTTCAACTAACAAAAAAATTATTCTTTTCATACTTTGTTCTAAAACTAGGCATTTGCCACTTATCCATCATGAAAGGACCTTTGGCTTCTTTTGGAATTTGTTGGAAGGTACTGTAAATCATACTCGTACCTGATAAGGAGGCTATTTTAGCTAAGGTGTCGGCTACTTTATTTCCTTCCCTGTAACAATGTTGTACCGTCACATTTGCTTGTTGAACCCATCTTGAAATTCTATCCGCCACCATCTTCAGTTTTATATTCTTGATTTGTTGTTGGTTGATCATGTTCACTATGATATTTGAATCAAGTTTGAGAACAAAATTGGTGAAACCCAACTGGTTACACCATTTTCCTCCGAACTCAGCAGCTAGAGCCTCGGCCATGATATGATTATCACAATCTATCGACATTGCATAAGCCATGATACAATTGCCATCCTCATCTCGTATGATTCCCCCTATGCCGGCTTTCCCACTTTCCTTGATATAGCTACCATATGTGTTAACTTTTACCTTGCCATTAAGCGGGGGGGTGCCATTGAACTTGCTTCCATATTTGGACAGGCTTCAGCTTTTCAATTAAATTACAGAGAGCATGCCAATTATTTTGAGTTTCTATGTTTGGCAAAAGTGTGACTATCATTCTGTTGATGTTCCATTCCACCTGTTGCTTCATAACATTGTGTTGTACTTTTCTTTGTGTGCCATATCTACAAGATCATCTTTGCTTCCAAATTTTCCAGCAGATAAAGGTTGGTGCAACTTGTAGAACCAGGCCATGAACTTTATTTTTAGTTTTAGCTTCCCACCAATTCTTGAGAATTGCCTCAATAGGTGCATTTTGGTGGGTGATTGTCACGACCCGTTTCCGGGTTGTGATGGCGCCTGTCCTGGAACCAGGCTAGCCAACCGTTACAACAATACTCAATTCATTTACTAGAGAAATTTACTCATCATTGGCTCAATTAATAGAAGTACGGACATTTTTAATCATTTAAAACTGTCTAACAAAAGAAATAAGCTCCAACAATCAACCTAGGATCTGGAGTCACGCAGTCATGAGCTACTAACATCAATACAACTAAGAATAATAATACTGAAGTTTAGGTTTCCAAATTTCTAATACAGAAGGGAAGAATCGGGAAAAGAGGGACGAGACAGCGCACGCCAGCTGCTACCTCGTCGGCTCTGAGAGAATAGCTGCTATAGACATGAAGTCTTATCATTTATACTTGTTATGTTTCTTTTAGTTTCTACGCATTAATAGCCTTCACAGTATCGATATCATGATGGAACAACAGTTAAACCGTGCCTGGGGATAAGCCTAGCCACNCCCTCAGTTCCAAGGTTGAAGCCGTTACTTACCTCGAAACCGGCTCAACTCTACTCCGCCTGGCCCTTTCCTCAAGAATCGGCCTCAAATGCTCCAAATCTATCAATAATCAATTACATAGCGTCACAATGTGCTAAGGAATAATCCCCAAATAAAAATTTAGCAAAAATACCAAAATCCTGAATTCGGTCAAAACCCGACCCTTGGGCCCACGTCTCGAAGGTCAGAAATTTTTACAACATTAGGTTCCTTATCTTTTCCCGAGTCCAACTATACCAAGAACACAAAAATCGGACCTCAAATGATCCTCCAATTCCCCCATTCTTCCTCTCTTAAACCCAAGCCCTAACCACCATTTTTCTACTGTTTTTACCCATGATTTCAACCTAAAATCGTTCTTAATGCACAATATAACGAGTTTTGAGTCCAAGAAACTTACCTCCTTGAAGAAACAACGAAATCCCTCTTCAAACCCCTTCAAAACCTCCAACCCGTGTGTAAAAATGGTGAAAAGGACAAATTTCGCGAAGGCTGCCTTATATAGTTCTGCCCAGGCATTTCCGCAACAGCGGTGTTTTTCTCGCACCTGCGGCTCCGCAGGCGCGACATTTCAACCGCACCTGCGAAAATCACTTAAACGCCCAGGCTCCGATCCTGCGATCTCTTAACCGCAACAGCGGGCCCGCAGGGGCAACACATTGACCACACCAGCGGTCCCTCGCTTAACACCCAGAGCCCGCGCCTGCGACCCCATCTTCCGCACCTGCGACCTCGCAGGTGCGATCTTCCTTCTTCCCTTGCGACGAATTCCGCCCTTGCGCCTTCACTCTCGCGCCTGCGATGTCCGCACCTGCGGCCCAAGCATCGCAGGTGCGATCGCACCAGCAAATGCAGCTTCAGCTGCATTTCAAGTTCCCATTTCTCAGTTTAACGCCCGAAATCAAACCCGAGCCCCTCGGGACCCCAACCAAACCATCTCTTAATGGCCTGAAATTTTGCGGGCAAGTCCAAAATGACCTAACGAAGCTACAACAACTCTCAGAATCCCATTCCGACCCTCGGATCAAAATCTAGCCTATCAACCGGAATTCGCCAAAATACTAACTTCGCCAATTCAAGCCTAATTCTACACCGGGCATCCTAAAAATATTCTGAACACACTCCTAAGTCCCAAATCATCTAACGAAGCTATCCGAACCATAAAATCTGCATTTCGAGGTTGTTTACCAATAAGTCAACTCCGGGTTGACTTTTCCAACTCTAAAGCTCTTGTTAGAGACTAAGTGTCTCAATCTACTCTATTTTCACTCCGAACCCGAACCAACCAACCCCAACACT
>ML292934.1:176036-192034 GCA_005239495.1 Nicotiana undulata | reverse complement strand
GATGGATTTACCTGGGCCAATGGCCAATTATGTGTACCGAGAGGACTACCTGTGAGAGTTGCATAATACATTCATGGCATTTAATTGTTATTTACGGATATTGTCACTGATATACTCGGTTATTCCTGAAATATTCATTATTTGAACTATGATTTACGGAGGTTGAGTTCGTCACTACCTCCTCAGACCGTAGGTTGTTTTCGTTACTTACCTGCACACTGTGTGTGCAGATCCAGGTGCACCGAGATTTGACGCGGAGCGGTGATAGCAGCCATTCTCTCATAGTCGACGAGGTAGCAGCTGGCGTTCGCTGTCCCGTCCCTCTTTTCCCTATTCTCCCTTCTGTATTGGAACTTTGAAACTTAAAACTTCAGTTTTATTATTCTCAGTTGTATTGATGTTAGTAGCTCATGACTGCGTGACTCCAGATCCTAGGGTGATTGTTGGAGCTCATTTCTTTTGTTAGACTGTTTTAAATGATTAAAAATGTTAGTATTTCTATGAATTGAGACAATGATGAGTAAATTTCTCTAGTAAATGAATTGAGTATTGTTGTAACGGTTGGCTAGCCTGGTTCCACGACAGGCGCCATCACAACCCGGAAACGGGTCGTGACAGTTGTCCAGTAAGACCCTTCGCGAATGCGGCGTAAAGGGTGCGAACGCAAAGAACAAGAAACGGGGTCCACGCGAATGCGAGGTGCTAAACGCGAACGCGAAGAAGGATTTTGAGGTAGTCGGCAACAACACGTCGCGAATGCGAAAGGCTGTTCGTGATCGCGAAGGAGAACACCCGAAGCAGAAAAACAGCAATTCCAAAAATGGGAAAAAATGACTCGTGGCCCATCCGGAACACACCCGAGACCCCCGGGACCCCGTCCAAACACACAGACAAGTCATATAACCTAACAAAGAATCGCTCAAGGTTTCAAATCACATTAAACAACGGCAAAACAACGAATCAAACCATAAATCGAACTTATGAACTTTCAAATCTCCAAATATCTAAACTCGTGTTGAAACCTATCAATTCGACCCAGAATGACGCCGAATTTTGCAGACAAGTCCCAATTGACACCCCGGAGCTACTCCAACTCTCGGAATCGCATTCCAAGCCCGATATCCCCAGAAGTCAACTATGGTCAAACTTTTCCATTTTCCAAACTTCATATTTATTCAACTTCCGCCGAATTACCTCAAATTACTCTACGGGCCTCGAAAACCAATTCTGGACGCGCGCCTAAGTCTAGAATCAACATAGGAAGCTATTGACATTAACCAAAACACATTCCGAGTCCGTTTACACAAAAGTCAACCCTCCGATCAAATCTCACCGATTAAGCTTCCAAAATTAAAATCCCTCTTCCAATTCGACTCCAGACCATCCGGTAACTGAATCCAACCATGGACGCAGGTCTATATACACAATGTGAATCTTTTCAAGGCATTACGCCACCGAACGGAGCTTAAATTCTCAAAATGATCGGTCGGGTCGTTACAGTTTGGGAAGTAGTCACCACACTAGGTGATAGCCTTCGTCTCTTTTTTCTTTCGAAGTCCTTTCTTCGTGGCTAGGGGCTCTGATCTCAGCGTTCTTGATAACCTTGGTAGATTTTCTGGTTCGAGCCACCCAAGTCGAACCCTCCACCTCGTCGCCTTGATCGTCCATACACTGGTGGACCGAGTCAATATCCACATTAATGACAACGCTCTTCTTGCGCCCCCGAGTTGGTTCTGCTTTGTTTTGGGTGTCCTCACTCTTAGAGGACCTTTTTCTTTTGTTATCCATTTTTGGCTTTGAAGCCGAAGCTCCCACTTCCTCCCCGGGAGGGGGCGGCCTCATCTCAGAGAACTCACTGATACTTGCCACAGAAGAGTTAAGTCATAGGAAGAGAGGCATTCTTAATAAGGAAAGAAATATTGAAACACGAACCATGGTGTTTTGCTTCCCACTTGCCCTTCGACAAGTCCCGCCACTTGCGTTTGTCATATGATGAAGTATCGGCTAGTTTACGAACCCAGTCCTCGAGGTCGAGGACCGCATTGGGCATCCACGGGACCACTACAGAAAAGGAAAAGAATATTATGCGAAGCTTAGTAAAAAATTTGGAAAAAACTAAAGCAAAGAATTCCACTCACGTTCCAAGTTCCATTTTTCGGTGAACGACAGGAACTCCTTAGGAATAACATCGACAGTCCTCACCCGGATGAACCAGCTCATCCAACCTCGATCCTTGTCTTTGTCATTACTGGCAAAGAAGGACTTGGTTGTTCGGCGTTGAAGTTTGATCAAACCTCGGAAAAGCTGTGGTCGATATAATCGAATGAGATGGCTGAGAGTGAACTCGAGCCCGGCCTTTTCAACGAAGAACCTCATCATTATCACTATCCGCCAAAAGGACGGATGAATCTGGCCCAGGGTAACTTGATATCTTCTGCAGAATTCAAGCATGAGTGGATCGTGAGGACCCAACGTGAAGGGGTAAGTGTACACACTTAGGAACCCCTCTACGTGGGTTATGATGTCCTCTTCACGAGAAGGTATCTACAGCACGACCTTCCCTTCCCAACCGCACTCTCTTCTCACAGCTTCGAGGTACTTTTCCATAATTGAACTTATATCTCTCAAAGTATGCTCCTGGCGGCTAGGAACATCGGGAGGATTCTCGACTGTAAAATCCTTTTTTAAAGACCAATTGCTCGGTACAATCTCATGAAGCGCCGGCGGTTTACCACCGGCCGGACGGGAAGTAGAAGAGTAGGTTCCTTCTTTTTGAGGAACGGACTTGAAACTTTTTGCCATCGGATTTTAGAAGAAGAAAAATGAAATGAGCAAATCGTGGAGGTTTCTCAGCTGATATGGCGGAGGAACTGGTGGTGAAAAGGGGGACTTAGAAAGAAAAATAGGTTTTGCAAAGCAAAAGTTCTTAATGAGAAGTGCAAACGGGTATATATAGAAAAAGTATGCGACTGTTCATTGGCATTGATGGTCGACCGGCTCTGACGTGCACTTAATGATTTTGGGGAAGAGAACCGGCGGGACGCTTCGGTCATTTCAACACTTATGTCATGGGAATGATGTCATCATCGGGGACTTCGAAAATTCAAAAATTCAAATTGTTTCTTGTCATTTCATTCTAAGAAACGCGGGGACTATCTGTATACGTTCGAAATCGGAGAGCCCGATTTTGAGGTCTTAACTGTACTCCGAGTTCGAGTTCGGGCAACTCGAAGTAGGGATCAGGTCTTGATGGAACATGCACACCTCGGGGGAATAAATTGAGGGTCCAACATGATCTACCTCGAGATAGCACCATTTCGGACACACTCAAGAAAGAGCAGGAATTTCTCAAAGGCACGAGGATCAAGGCGTAAATTTCGGGATAGACTTGTACGAATTAGTACAAATCTGTACTAGGTTGTTATACAGCTGTACCAATAGAATCTCTTTACTATAAATAGAAATGTACCATATTTAGGGTTTCCCCTCCTATATAAAGGGGACCCCAATCATTTGTAAAGATCATCTTATCACTGGCAAAAGAATATTCTACCTTACTTTTCTCCTTTATTGTGCTCAGAATTATTCTTCAGCTTTATAGCTCTCACTTTATTGTTCTTGCTTTATTATCCTTAACCCACCTCGAGGCATATCGAGCTCGAGGTCCCTATTCCCCTAGCAAACTGGTTTGGTTCATCAATTCTTCTCACTTATACTTAATATTACTTGTTTATTCACTAGTATTGGAATAGATCACGTATTTTTAGAACCACAAATCAAATTTAATTGTTACTACTATTTTTGAGCTAAACACAAAAAGTGCTGATCATCTGAGCAATCCTCTCTTGTCAAAAATCAGTCATGTTGGGATAGTTAATTATATTATTCATATGTTCAAAGTTTAGACATTTTCTTCCTATAAGTAGCTCCTTTGAAGTCTGATCATTTCATGCCCTTCACTTTGACAACAAAAAGAGGATGATTGACTGTGTTGTAGGCCGAGTCAATACATGAACCAGTGTAGCATCACGATTGACTACATTGTTATCCAATCAATACAACGTTTAACGCTTCACCATGGCAACAGATTCCTAAAATCAAGGGGATATGGACATCTTCATTTGTCAAAGTTTTAACTTAATATAATAATTTTACATAAGCGTATCTTTGTTAGGTGATTTCCACTTACATGAAACTAAATGCACATGGGCAGAGATTTTTTGGAAACTCGACTTTGTCGTCACCTGCAAGATAAGGCCAAAAACTTGACTTTACTAAACAAGCGAGATGATGTAAAAGACATCGACAGATAGCTCTCTTATGGAAATGGAAGCATCATTTGTTGGGTCTTCCATATAATAATCTTTAATTTGATCTGCTAGGTTTGAAAGAACATTTTAGGATGTTTGTCATTAACTTGAGGATGTATTTAAGTTTTTGGTTAAACTTAAAAGAAAGTTTTGGCTGAATATTAATTAAAACTCTTTTTCAATGGACATTGTTGTTTTTTCAACTAGTATAGTCTCTACCAAAATCTTGTAGACCTCTTTGTCATTGCATGTGTCGCTAATAAAGACAATGAGGATGTATATTAGAAATGGTAGTGGACACATCAATGGAACGCATTAAACTCTCAAAACTTGATAATCTACAATATCAATCTCAGCAAAATTAATATAATGGAGGGTTCGATATCTAATTCTCTGTACAAATTAGGAAATTGGTGCATGAGTAAACTTCACTCTTGAGAAACTGTTGGTAATCCTTGTTTGAACCAGTTATAGAGCCCTCCCTCCAAATGAAATACGTTAGTATAACCATTGAGAATTAGCAAATATGCAGCAATAAGTGACCTGCAGAAGGTGATCAACAAAATTTAGTAAGTCTATATTTCCTTTAGAAGATTAAATGAATCAGTTTCAAAATCCTCTTTGGTAATTAAAGATACATGAAATAACTTATGCTATAGAGTTTCAAAAACTTGTGCCATATTATAATTTACTTATATATGATCCTTTGAAATAATTGCAAAAAAGGTTTCTCTTCCATATATCAATTAGTTTCTTCTTGGTACGCAAGTAAAATAGGAAAAGAAAGAAGCAGAAGAATTGAAGAAGAACCTTGACTGTTGGCCCTCGGGAAGATTTAGGGTAGGCTTCATTGTACCCCCAGATGAGCAAGCCACTATTATCTTTGCATCCTTGTTTATTTTAGATTCAACTACTGCTTGACAATATCAACAATGTTAGTTATCAACTGAATCAATCAGAAAATATTAAGGGATTAAGTAGTAGTAGTAGTAGTAGTAGTACTTTGTATGAATTCGGGGTTTTCTTCAGTTCCAGAAAATATGCCAAAAAAGGCAAAAGCAACCCGTCTAGCAATGTCCCATGCTGTCCATTCCTTTATTAGCCTGTATATCTGGACATTAATTGCTCCTTCTGGATGAGCCTGCAGCCAATTAACTCTTTGCTTAAATTGAATTACTCTTTATTCAAACACTAATATATAATTATATAGTCATGGGACTGACTGACCTCTTTGAACTCGGCCTCTGGTCGTACGTCAAGAATCACAAAATTGTTCTCTTTCTGAAGTCTGAGCGCTTCCTTTGCCTCTACACTTCTTACCTGAAATTGTTAAAGCAATTACTACTACCACAACTGAGTTACTGGAATCAGAAACTTTGAGTTATCTTTCTTAAGTTGTAATGATAATAGTGCTAACAATTTTGGCGGTAAGGTACATTATTGTTTTACGTTACGTTGTTATTCTATGTTTCTTATTTTGAGCAGAGGAGCTCTGCTTCTCTTTAGGGAAGCTTTTCTGCATAGAACTGGGATAAAGATCATATCGATCAATTCTTGATAAACATCGATTTTATGTGCCAGTGAGAAAACAAGCGCATATATGGTTGTGTTGTGTTAATATAATGTTGGTTTCTCAATGCATTATCATGACTTGTGTTGAAGATAGAGAGAGATTGGTTTACCCTTTTCTCAAGCAGATATGCCCGTTTAGTTGACCACTCTTCTTCAGCTATTTCATCCAATAACAAAGTAGTTAGAGATTAAGTTGGAGAAGAATTATGATACACTTTATTGCCTTAAACAGACAAGGGTTGGGTACGTACCTGGTGATTTTGCAGGTTTGGTTGCTGCATTTCTGATTCTGAGGGTTGAGGGGTAGTAGCTCAGTGAGAATCTTCTGCTTACTGTTGTAGCTAAGCCATATGTCACAGATTCTTTGGCACTTGAATAACAACTACTAGTAGTAGAATGAAATCGGTGCTGTAGAGATGAGCCTGCGCTAACTGAAGTTACAGCAGCCATATATTTCACTACCAAATTTGGAACTTCTAATTAAGATTGAATAATGAAAACTTGATGTGTCTGCTTTCTCTTTTGTCTTGAAATGGAAATATCTAGAAATGTGGATATTTTAGGCAATCTGAGTTTGTGGTGCTAGTGGTGCTATTTGGATTTCATTGTGTCCATGGCATCTTTCTTTTCTCCCTACAAGCAAGGATTAATATAAGCCACTCGATTGATGGAAAATGACCTCCATAGAACTGAATTATTGGTTGCTGTCATCTTTGCCTAATAATTTATAGGCCTATAGAAAATAATCATAATGACAACTGAGTTACGTTGTAGGGTCATTGACCCATCGTGAAAATCATTTTTCTAATTACCTCTTCAACTTTGAAATATAGATGCTTTTTTATCTGTACATGCTTTTTCTTCTCCTAATTCTACTAATTATTAGTCTTTCAGATTACTAATTTAACCTTCACCCCTTCTCCGCCCCGCTTATGTAAATTTTTTTTCTACTTACTTACCTTTACCCAGTTGCCTGAAGCAATCGTTTAATTCCTAATCCAGTTAAGGCTTCTACTTACTTACTTACTTCTAAATTAGACTTGGTTGCATTTTCACATGACTGTTTTTATTTTGAATGAATTCTTCAATATTTTGTAGCATTGGTATATTTGGCGAGCGAAAGAAAGAAAATATTTTATGCATATTGGGATACCGCATCAACCTAAAGTAGTGGCGGAAGCAGGATCTCCGCAAAGGAGGTTAAAAAAAAAGTTAAAAATGATTGTAGCTAATGGGAGTTGAATTTATGACCTAACAAAGGATTTGAACCCCCTTGACCACTAAGCTGCACTTTTGGATTATGTCAAGGGAATTCAAAACTTCATATATCGAGGTAAAAAACAGATTGTGCCTTATATATATAGTGTAATTTTTCGGTGAAGGGGGTTCCGCGAACCCCTTCCGCCCCTAAATCCACATCAGCTTTAGATGAAAAAACGTTATGTGCTTTTCATGAAAAGAAGAGTAGGGATGACATTAGAAACTAAATTATAGTATAATGGCACTCTTGACTCAGAACTTGATTTGTTGCAAAAGACTAAGATCTAGTTCCTGTTTGTTTACCCATTTTATGAAACTGACTCTAGGCTTTTAAGGATCCAGACATGTCGTGCAAACTAAATCTTGCTCTTTATGGTCTGTGTAGCATAGCACATTCCTCTTTATTAATTTGCTAAGGAATCGATTCTTCTTCTTGTTTATATTATACTGATGGCATGTTATTTGTTCTAACAGTCAGATGCTACTTTTTTGTATACCTAATATTGAAGATTGAAAGTTTGTGTAACCCTAATTTATGATGCATTATTGAATCTTTGACAATAGCACATGTAGAGGAACTTTTAGTCTCGATTACATACATGTACTGATGTACCAACCTACCAATTACTTTAACTTGCGAAATATATGTTAGATATGTTACGCGTAAATTATCAAAATTCTACATACATCAAACAGAAAGCGTCAGATTGCACATAGGCCAGCTTTATGGACGGACAGAGTTTCATCCAAACATTAGAGATTGTGTAGGAACCGGGCTCGTCTACGACATAGTAGATCGGACTCGGAACACGAGGGACTGAAGATCGACCCCGGTCCCATCGGGCCAAAACCCGAGATCGGAATGCCCGTCCTCAAGAACATTGGGTCCGTGATTTCGGAATCGACCCAGACACCAAACAAGCTCGAGGAAACATCGCCACTGTAATCAACAGAAAACCTAAATAACAGAAGGCTGAAATATCCGTGATCAAACGGATATTACGGCGGTATTCTCGGCGCGTATCAATAAGGAACCGGCAAATCAGCAAATTAGGAGATTTTTACCTTTTATAGAATTGTACATAAAGTAAGACTCTAATGCTATATAAAGGGGGTCTGATTACTTGTAAACACATTATAACACGCATTCCAAAGCAATACATTATTTTTCTCTTTAAGCTCTTATTCAATTGTGTCTTGTTATCGATCAAAGTTCATCCAGTCTGAGGGTGTTCAACCTCCCAAGGTTGTAACTGTTCAACTCGTGTGGTGTGAATTTACTTTACCATTATTTATTTCAATTGCAATTCAATTCATAGCTTTGTGTCAAGTTAATTCACGTATCCTTAAAACCACTTACAAATCCAATTGTTATGCGATTTTGAGGGTAAACAGAGATGTAAGAAAAAAAGTTTGAAAGAATTACAATAAAATACACGTGACTTCACACCATAACTATAATAGCCCATGTTTTTAAATTTTACCTGATCTAATCCATATTATACATATTTTGAAGCACTAGCAAATTCAAAATCTATGTTCTTACAACCATTGTTATAAAAGTTATAGAGTAAAATATGTGTTCTCACAACCATTGCTTTCACTCTCTCTTCTTCTCACATCTTCTACATATGCTTCAATGGGCCATGTATTTTCTGTTTCTCCCCATGTGTCACCTGGTTGCAATGTAAGAAAACTGAAGAGTAAAAATCCACCATCGAAGGTCACTCAAAACTTTGCATTCGAAAATAGGATTTTTTGAGTTTGTTAGTTGTTTGGATTGGGTGTTGTTCCAATTGATTGAAAATATCAAAAGGAGTTTAAAATTAAATTTGAAGTGAATCGGAGTAGTGATCATGCCCAACTCTAGTCCTAAAAAGGATAAGCGGTCGTTGCAAATATAATCTGGTTTAAAAGTCCGGAGTCGAATTCCACAGAGAACTAAGGTTTCGCGATAATTGTTCAATATCGCAAAGAAAACAAGCTCGAACAATTGCTAAGTTATAAAAAGTAAGATTCTTATATCTAACTAAATAACTAAGAAACTAAAGCAGTAAATTAACAACTAAAGATACTAAGGGTTGGAGATTAAATTTATGAAGGTCTAGAATTATGATTTCTCCAAATGTTGGAATCCTTCCCGCAATGTTCCCTACAATTTCGTATGTATTCTCTACTGATCGTGAGCACTTTAGGTGCGTATTCTCTCTCGAGCAACTACAACAATGTACTAGACATATTCTCTCGAACTACGCTAGTTGGCTTTATCTAACCGCTCATTATGACCACGTCAATGCCTTGTTATTTATAAACCTGTCTTTAAACCCGTTGTATTGATTTATCACGTACGTTAGGAGTGAAGTTGTTCAACAACCACCTAAATATGTATCCTTTCTCAAGCAACAGATAATAAAAAGGCACAGCCAATCGATGGTCATTCAATCAACTGAAATAAGCACGTAGTTGAACAAATAGACAAATTCAAAGGTTAAATTATATTAAAACATAACAAGAATTCATCCTCCAAGAGGTTCCATCAAAACCCTAGATAACAAATTAGCTAATCATAATAGTATGCATAACTACAATACTAGAATTCATAACCAATAATGGAAATAGGAAGAAGGAAGTGAAAAAACTCGTAGAAGAATTCACCGCATTGCTCCTAGTGTGTTCTTGCCTCCTTAGGTCGAATCTGTGTCAAAAATATGTCAAGGGGACCTCATACCATTTTTTTCATGTATATATACCAAGTAGGGTCGGTCCCAAACAATTATACCTTATCCTACGCGAAAAAGGACACTTTTCCAGGTCAGCATGTCCGCGGTCGCGGATTTTGGCCAGTTTCTGCCTCACATCTGCGGCCAGTGCGCAGCCGCGCAGTTGTCGCGAATGTTTCACCCCTTTATGTTTGGAATTTGGAAACCTATAAAACATGAAAGTTGTAGACCTTTGAATTAGCTTTCCAAACATATATTGTGGAGCTCAAATGCAGTCCTGAGCGAAAAGTTATGTGAATTTTACTAGACAATGCGCAATATGCCTACTCGATTCTTCGTTCGTTCTTAACTGTCATCCGTCGATCCCCGAACACGATCCCGACTTAATTCCTAGGGATTTTACTCAGACTTCAAAGCTCCAAATCACTTGAATTCATTCTATAACATCTACATAGCTTAGAATCACTCCTACAAGGCATAAAACACACAATTAGTGCAAAACACTAGCGATTAAAGCTCAAACTCAATTAAAGTGCAGTAAATTTGAGTTTAATAAGCGACTAAAATACGTAATTATAGCCTATAATAAAAACTCCACATTTAAATCATTGCTCATTCTCTTAATCAAACTACACTTTATATAGACACGATCGTTTTAAGCAATTCTCCTAATTCATCACACCAAGAATACTTAAAATACCCTAAGCACAAAAGCGTAACATCTTCACCTCAAGATTTGACTTATAGGTACCACATATTATTCACAACTCACCCAGTTACTCTAACATTGAGGTCACTGACATTACTTTTCCTTCACGAATCAAGTGCCCTCACACAACAAAAGAGAGTAGTTTCACACAATAAAATTTAAGAACACTTAGGAACTCAAGATAGAAAGAATTCACTCACTCTCAAAACTAACATTCATATGCCACAAAAGATGCACCATAGACTTTCCCGTAGTGTACTACTCTACTAATAGAGCTCATTTAGTCTAGGATCAAGTAGGACTTTATTTGGTTGTAATGTAGGCTGCGGGACTGGTAGGATACATTTAGATATAAGAGTGACTACACCTCCCTAAGAACTTTAATACATATACTATAACATCCAAACCTCATACTTATGTCAAACCAAACTTCACCTTCTCATCAATGTATATTACCCCATACTTCTTTAAGAAGGATTGCATCAAGAGTTACCACTTATCAAGGAGTATATTTTTTTCACAGCAATACAACTATTTTTTCCATTTCTTGTTTTTTTTTTTAAAATTCAAGTGGCTCTTGCTTTTTCAAAACATTTCACCTTTCTCCTTCATTTCATTAGTTTCACTCAAAAGCAAAACCAACCACCCCACACTTTAACTTTTACACAATTCATAACAATTCAAGTGCTCATGAGATGTTAGAAGGTTCAAATAGATGGTTCATTCAAACAAATGGGTAAGGCTTGGCTTACACCGTTTCTCCGGCAACAGCGCCAAAATTTGATTACGCCCAACTCTAGTACTAAAAAGGATAAGTGATCGCTGCAAATATAATCTGGTCTAAAAGTTCGGAGTCGAATACCACATAGAACTAAGGTTTTGCTACGCAAAGAAGACAAGCTCGAACAATTCCTAAGTTATAAAGATTACAATTCCTAGACATATTCTCTCGAACTACGCTAGTTGGCTTTATCTAACCGCTCATTATGATCACATCAAGACTTTGTTATTTCAAAACCTACATTTAAACCCGTTGTATTGATTTATCACATATGTTAGGAGTGACGTTGTTCAAGAACCACCTAAATATGTATCCTTTCTCAAGAAACACATAATAAATAGGCACAGTCAATCGATGACCATTCAATCAATTGAAATAAGCACGTAATGAACAAATAGACAAACGCAAAGGTTAAATTATAATAAACATAACAAGAATTCATCCTCCAAGAGGTTCCATTAAAACCCTAGATTACAAATTAGCTAATAATAATAGTATGCATAAATACAATACTAAAATTCATAACCAATAATGGAAATAGGAAGAAAGAAGTGAAAACCTGGTAGAAGAATTCTCTGCCTTGCTGCTAGTGTGTTCTTGCCTCCTTCGGTCGAATCTCTGTCAAAAATATGTCAAAAGGTCCTCAAAATACTATTTTTCCATGTATATATACCAAGTAAGGTCGATCCCATACAATTATACCTTCTCCTACGTGAAAAAGGACACTTTTCTAGGTCAGGACGGCCGCGGATTTGGCCGCGGATTTTTGCCAGTTTTTGCCTCACATCCGCGGCCAGTGCGCAGCAGCACACTTGTCACACATTTTTCACCATGTTCTGTTTGGAATTTGGAAACATATAAAACATGAAAGTTGTATCCCTTTGAATTATCTTTCCAAACATATATTGTGGAGCTCAAATGGAGTTCTGAGCGAAACTGTATGTGCATTTTACTAGACAGTGTGCAATATGCCTACTCGATTCTTCATTCGTTCTTAACTAACATCCGTTGATCCCCGAACACGATCCAGACTTAATTACTTGGGCTTTTACTAAGACTTCAAAACTCCAAATCACTTGAATTCATTTCATAACATCTACATAGCTCGGAATCACTCCTACAAGGCATAAAACACACAAAGTGCAAAACACTAGCGATTAAAGCTCAAACTCAATTAAAGTGCAGTAAGTTAGAGTGTAATGAGCGACTAAAATACGTAATTATAGCCTATCATCAAGTATATTTGAGCAAGATTTGAGTTAAATTTCAGAAGAGATGCAAGGAAGAAGACGAAGTCAGTTTTTTTATATACTTATGTAAAAATTTGTATAATAGTGTATATGAGTGTATAAACACTTTTTATGCACTATTTTACACTTTTATACACATTTATACAAGCATCTGTAGATGAACTTCTTCCACAATTTTCGGTTGTAATTCTTGTTCAAAACTAGTCCAAATCTCCATTAAATGACTACAAATTTTATATACCTCTCTCTATAGAGGCGGAGCCAGGATTTGAAGTTACTGGGTTTTGGATTTTAACATTTTTATATTAGTAGGTTCTAAAGTAAGAATTTGTACGTATTCAATGAATTTCTTAAGATAGATATTTAGTTTGAATTAAAACTACTGGGTTCGGCCGAACCCGGTGTCGAAGCTCTAGCTCCGCCCCTGCCTCCATATACTATTTCTAATAAGTCAAAATAATACTCACTCCAAATTTCTCATAAAATCATATTCGGAATTTAAACCCACATATTTAAACTTGTTAAAAATCTAATTTTCACCACCCAAATGAATTTGGTTTGTTGAACTAATATTTGAGTCACAATTATTGATTCGAAAATTAACTTAGAAGCTTGAACAATCTTTTCTAAAAATTAAATAATAATTTTGGAGAACCTATTGGAGTTAGATGTTGAATCTTAGCCTATTATTTTTGGACTAATCGATTGTAAATTAAAATATGAACTATACAATTGAAAAGTAGGGAGCTAATTGTTCTTATGTGAAATTTTTCCAAAAAACTTTAGCATTGGAAAGTTGTTTATCACAAGGATGAACACATAAATTACAAGTATGGAATCAGCTACTACATTTGCAGTGGCAGCAGAAGGCCACAGGGTAGAATGCGATTGTGACCAAAATTGCTTAACCAGGATAGAATAAGCAAATCCAACATTTGAAAGCACAATCAGAGTAATAGCCCGTTTGGCCAAACTTCTAAAATATTTTGAGAAGTGCTTTTCTCAAATGTAC
Source organism: Nicotiana undulata (assembly GCA_005239495.1). NCBI lineage: Eukaryota > Viridiplantae > Streptophyta > Magnoliopsida > Solanales > Solanaceae > Nicotiana > Nicotiana undulata. Next base: position 178,420 of record ML292934.1, on the reverse strand, counting down.
TTCTTAAAAAAGTGCTTTTGGTGAGAAGCAGTTTGTGTTTGGCTAATTAATTTGAAAAGCACTTTTGAGCAGTAATTAGTGTTTGGCCAAGCTTTTGAAAACTGCTTCTAAGTGTATTTTTGTCAAAAGTGTTTCTCAAAAAAGTGCTTTTGGGGAGAAACTACTTTTTTCTGCTTCTCCAAAACTGCTTCTGCTTCTCCCCAAAAGCACTTTTTTTCCTTCCAAAAGCTTGGCCAAACACCTTAGTTTTTGGCCAAAAGTGCTTTTGGCCAAAAAAAGCACTTTTGGCCCAAAGAAAAGCTTGGTCAAACAGGCTATAAATGTAGTATGCAAAGCTGTAATTAAAGGCTATAAGGAACAACTCATGTGTCCGCATTTGGCCACCCTCCCTTCTCTTTTACATGACCCTGCAGGGGCGGCTCAATGAAGCTTACAAGCAGTCGACACGTGAGTCGCATAAACAGATCAGCAAGTCACCAATCCGGAGCAAAATCTTCTTCTAACTCTGCCATCGATGGGATTCAGTAGCACTCTTCCAGACCTTCAACTAGGGGTGGGCATCGGTCAGTTCGGTTCGGTTATGAATATTATCAGTTTTATCTATCGGTTATCGGTTTACAAATATCATAACCCGATAAGCAAACCGACAAGATATTGGTTATCGATTATCGATTAATCGGTTATCGATCATTATCGGTTCAGTTATCGGTTTACCCGATAAGATAAAACAACTAAAACAATTATGTTTAGGTATATTTGTATACACAAGATATTATTTTGTTTATTTATATATCATTCAATCGTTCATCATCGCTATGTAAATCTATATATATTCCAACAATCATTTTATCTTGTTACTTTTTAAAAAAAAATCTTAATCCCTAGCTCCTTCAAATGATAGGTAACAATTAAGAACTATAAAAAGAAGAACTGTCTAACTTATTTATTCATTATTTATTCATCTTTCGAAAGTTTGAGTATGTACTACCACTACTACAATACTTCGTTAAAAAAGATTATTGCAAAAAGTAGTGGCTTAACTATGTAAATTAATATGTGAAAGACTGTCATAAAAATTAATTTTGTTGTTCTGTGTAGAATTTCAATAAGTACAAGAGCATCAAGGAGCAGATGTAGCAGACTCATTGTACTTTGAGGGATATTCAGATTTAAGGATCCGATTTATGATTGTGTTGGAATCATTACTTTTTGCATGAGTCTTGACGGGCTGACTGGTGAGGGCGTGATGCGACTGACGAGTGACGCCGGCCTGAGTCTTGACGGGCTGACTGGTGATTGGTGAGGGTGTGAGCCGTGAGGCGGAGAACTGGTGAGGGTGTGAGGAGGAGAAAGTAAGAAACTGAGAAAGAGAAACTGAGAAAGAATAGGGAAAACTATGAATTATGAAACCCTAGTATGTATATACTTAAGGGTAAACTAGTAAATTAGTTAATCCTTATTGGGTTATCGATTTTACCCAATAACATAATTGGCAAACCGAGCCCGAATCGATAATCCAATAATTTTTTTTAACCCGTTACCGAACCGTTAATCCAATAACCCAATAACGATAACCCAATAAATAATTAACGATTCGGACTATCAATTTTACCCGATATATGCTCACCCCTACCTTCAACAAGAAATCAGGCGTTAACATTTGTTTTTTTAAAGGGACTTTTTCGTTCCTATACCATATAGGAAACTATATTACTAAATATGTTCATGATTTGCAAATTACACGCCATGTTAATAGTTTTTTTTACAAAACAGATACAATGCATTAAATACAGAATCTTAGTAGATATAATCTTCCTATTTAGGCGCTAAAATTAAGGAAGTAAATATTCTTTCAGATATTTCATTAAATAAGGAATCATTGTAGTATTAAAATTCCTTATTTAGGTGCGCTAATATTGGGGAATTAAAGATTCTTTCAGAAATTTTCAAACGCAAATCACGTTGTATTAATTTTCGTCTCTTTCTATTCAATGTACCCAGTTTGTAGATATTTTGTAGATAAATTGTAGATTATTTGTATTTTGATTGTAGATGCTTTGTTTTTTGTTTTCACAAATTAAAAATGACTAAAACTTCTACAAATCTTCTGCAAAAAACGCAATTATGTCGAAAATCCCAATTAAACTACAATCGAATGAGAATTGGGTGATACGATATTGAGATCTGTTTGACTTTGTAGTTTATTTTTAGTTTTTTTGTAGAATTTTTGTAGATGAATAGAAAATTTTGTAGTTATATTAAATGTAGTTATTATGATGTTTAGAATACAATTTGTCTACAAAAAAATTATACATTAACTACATTCTGGACACAATCTACAATCAATTTAACTACAATTTTTCTACAATTTAACTACAATTTTT
>ML292934.1:153277-173981 GCA_005239495.1 Nicotiana undulata | reverse complement strand
AAAAAAAAAAAAAACACTCCACCCCCTCTCCTCCCCCAACAAACCCAAAAAAAAAAAAATAGTTTCTCTAGTACCTATTAGAAAAGTTTTACATGGAGAAGGTAACCAAACCCATCAACGGATAGAACCATAGGCAGGCACAGGCACTTATAGCAAGTATTAGATTTTCTTTGTTCCCATCAACCTTAAAAGTCTCACAAATAAAGGCAGTCTTGCTTTGCAATACAATGAGCAAGCAAACAAATCAAAATTGACACGAAAAGCCTCCCAGTTCTTTCATGAACAGAGCGGATGTTAATGCCCATCATACAACACCCTGAAATGTCTACTCAATCATAAGTGGTTTAGTGAAATTAAAAATGAATTCAAACAATTCATGGCATGATCAAACAACCAACTTTTAGAACTGCTATGCTGCAACTCCACTTAACATGACACGTACATTGTAACATCCAAAACGCAAGATTCAAGCAATATCATCTTTTGTCTGTCCAGATATGAAATTTAACAACGCGTGGGTCCAGTAAAGTCAAGGCAGAAAATTGAGGCTGAAACTAAAGCTAAACGCTTTATCGCAAGTATCACTTCCTCCCCCCGGATAAAGAAAACCCAGCAATTTCAAGCTGGTCCTAACGAAAGCCCCGATCAGAGAAACATGTCACACATGAAACTGCAAAGCCGGCATAACGTCTCTAAGTATCATAAATCTCCAAACTTGGGCAAGTCCTACACAGAAGTATAGTTCCACAATTTAGTTTGATCTATGAATTTCTAGCATATGTTATGGCCATCGATAATAAAGGGTCAGCGCACGGTAGCATGTCACCTGTAAAGACGCATAGTTTTAACGTTTTCCACGATTCCCACCACCTGACCTCGCACCAGGATTGCGAGCATATTGCAGCCTTAAGCTGACCGAATCACGGTCATGCTCGTCGAATTTATAACCTGCAAGATTTAGTTTTACTACCTCACCAGCGCAACAAATTTCTCTTTCACTGACGACTCAAATATACACCAGCAAAAATGTGATGTTGTACATACATTGCCCAACAATTGGGCACGGAGTTGCTTTCAAGCAAAAAAAAGTTTTGTTATGCAACCAACTGACGAAACAGGTATTCAGCATGCTATGGCAGAGTCAAAGGCACATGCAGCGCTGCGCAATAGTACAGTCTGCAAACGTCCTTCAACTTTTATGAAAGTTTAGTGCCCCTTAAATTGCCAAGGCCAAGATCTTAACATGCAATTCACAACATGAAACAAGATGAAAGGGCTCTACAGAAGAGGTGGTAGAGAAGGAGGAGTAAGCCTAAGTTCTAAGATTGAGCCTCGGAGACAGCAACGCCGAGATAAACTAATCTTGTTCAGTGCATATAACATTTACCTGAAGGATCATCACACTCAAGGTATATAAAATGGCTTCTTCCCACAAACCATCTACGACCTATCCCCCATTAAAATTCTCTAAAAGACGCAAAAGATTTAATATTTTTTGTAAATAAGTTAAAAGTTAACAGAATGCATAAACAAAGTCATGGTCCTCAGAGGAGTCAAAATTTGGAGTTTATGTAATCTCCTGTAACATTCCCCAAATTATTAAGCAAGCAGTGCTAATTTCAATCATTGCTCATGCGTTGACTTTGGGTAGATAGAATCAGACTTAAACTTGAAGGCTCACCAAAAATCACCATCTTTTCCCCTTTTTCCCTCTTTTCAGTTCCAGAAATTTATTGATTTCATGGCAACTGGTTTGGAGGATAATTCCACAAGCCAATAACAAAATTACAACCCACTGCACAATAACTCATCTTAATTAGAATTCAATAGCACCATTACCTCTTTTGACTTTTAGCAAAATCAAAGAATAGTTGACAAGCCAGAAATTGGGTCTGTAATAAAACCAAAACGCCTTACAATGACAAGCTATGCATAATCAATGGTGCCTAAAGGCAATGCCAAAAGAGCAAATGATCAATCAATTAACTCAACCCCAAAGTAGATGTGACCCACCATATGAATCCTCAGGAACGCCAAAATAGCAGTGGAATAAAAAGGAAAAAGAAAAAGAAACAGGAACTGAAAAAGGAGAAAAAGCCTAGAGCAGAAGAGCAAGGCCATACATCAAATGGAACACATATCCGCCAGCCAATATTATGTCAGATCCTTCAGCACGGAATCATGATCTTTCTTTACCTTTTATCAGTTAGCCGTTAGAATTCGTAATATTAGAATAGTTAAAGTTGCATTCTTCCACCAAAGTTGACAATTGGTGAAGCGCCGACACCGTTTAAACACTAACCCATAAGCACTAGGCCTTCGTCAAGAAACAGCACCATAAGGTAATTAAGAGGTACGGTAATTTACGGAGCTACAAACTCTCCAACTCTGCTCCACCTTAAGAAATTTAGAATATTCACAGTATTTTAGCAGTTTGTTTATCTGATGAAAAATGAGGATTCTCTACCACCAGCACCAAAGTTGACAATTGGTGAAGCGCTGACACTGTTTATACACTAATCCATAAGCACTAGGCCTTTGTCCAGAAACAGCACCATAAGATAATTAAGAGGTATGGTAATTTACAGAGCTACAAATCTCCAACTCTGCTCCACCTTAAAATTTTAGAATATTCACAGTATTTAGCATTTTGTTTATCTGATGAAAAATGAGGATTCTCTACAACCAGCACTCAGTATGAGGTACCCATGTCAGCTCTAAATAATACATGGAGAAGTTTTTATCAAGAGCTCTGACAACAAAAAGTAAAAAGAGTTAATATCGTGTGAGCTGATAGCCCACACATCAGATATTAAACTGATAAGAACATATACTACACTTGATTACACTAGTTGAAAAGATTACAGTAAGAATTAATGAAGCATACTCCAAGCACTTATCCTATGCTGGAAGACTACAAATTATCAATGCAGTGCTTTTCTCAATATACAACTTTTGGGGAGCTGTATTCATCCTCCCTCAATGTATTGAAAGAGGTGGACAGAAAATGTAGATAGTACTTATGGGGGAGCTCTGAAGAGAAGTGAAAAGTTGCACTGGTATCATGGGACAAAGTCTGTGTCCCTAAGAAATTTGGGGGTTTGAACATAAAGAAGTGCACGAAAAGGAATGTAGCATCAATGGGAAAACTATCATGGCAATTGACAGAAAAGAAAGATGTCCTATGGGTAAAATGAGTAAATCAGGTTTATATGAAAGCAAAAGGGGATATTTGGAGTCACATACCACCACAAGATTGTTGCTGGTACTTGAAAAAGCTAAACTCTCTGAAGGGTCAGATGCAAGAGTGGTACCAAAATGGAACATACAGCCTGACTGCTAAAGGAAATTACTCGGTGACAAGTAGCTATGTAGCTATGCTGGGAACTATTACAAGAATGAAGGAAGCTGACCTGGTATGGAGTTCAGTTATGCAGCCAAGACAGCGGACGATAGAGTGGCTAGCAAATCAAGATGCTACTTACTAAGGAGAGGATGTACAGACTGAATACACCCAATGGATAGTGACAAATAGTGCTTATGTGAAGCAGATAGTATTGAAACAAGCTATCATCTATTTGCTGATTGTAGTTGGATCTCTGAAGTGAGAAATGCACTAGGGGCTTGGGCTGGTGTACGTATAGAAAAAGCCGATGCAAAACAGAGTATACAGTGGCTGAAAAGGAGGAAACGGACTCGGTTTAGAAAAGAGACAGTGGGCTCTATATGGGGAGCAGTGATCTATTACACTAGGCAAGCTAGAAATTGGAGGATTTTCAGGAATTCTTGTGTAAATACCAGTTTTGTAATAGCGTAAATACAAAAGGAAATTAGGGTAAGAATAGATTGGATAGGAAACTCGGAAAGAGCAAGGAAATGTCAATACTGGAACATAGTTTATGTAACTAGAATGAGGGGCTATCTGGCTGTTTTGGGGTCCATCGATTACGGTAATCTTCCTAGAAGGTGGCTGTAATTCTGGATGCTCTTTAGTTTGTACATACTTTTTTGGTTAATGGTAATATTTCACAGTTTATTACCCCACAAAAAAAAAGTAAAAAGAACTGGTAGAACAACGATTTGCACTTTTTGACGAGGTGAAATACGTTTGAGAAAGATCTACCGAAAATGCTCAAAAATGGCCTAACGCCTATGGATCACCACAAATTCAGGATGTGGTGTCGCCAGTGTTGTCAAAGGCATCAATTGGGGCTTTAAACGCAAAGTGCAATTTAAGTGTGGGCTTTAGTCAAAAAGGCGCAATGCGAGAAAAAAAATAAAAATATATATGTAATTCAATAGAAAAGTAACAACCTACTCTTGAAATAAACAACTCGCAATCATTCATATTGTTTTCCTTAATAACTAATACACTTATTTGCCAATTATATTTGTATTCTAGCATTGCTCCATGCAAGATAGAATTCATGGGCAATAAGGGGCACGTCTTGGTGAATTGCCTACACTGAAGCGCAGCTCAAGGGAGACGAAGCGCCCTCCCTAAGCTTTTCTGAGCTTCAGGGCCTTTGACAACACTGGATGTCACTTCGCATGTACAAGTATTCCTCAATATATAAGAAAATAACTTATACAGGAGACAAGTCAGTATGGGCATTCAGAACGCTGGAAAGAATAAGGAGAATTGAAACCAAGAGGGAGGTACCAGCATTATGAGGTAAAATACAAAGGTAAAATACAAAGAGAATGACCCTGGTGAATCAAACTCGGAAAAGTAATCGTTCCTTGGCCGAGATATCAGTCTACTTAGAATAGACTTTCATGGATCATAAATGAATAGTATGAGTGTAACCTTATCCCCAAGGGAAAAGAAAAGTGTATGACTTTAGGAGTGAGTAATCTATTGTAGAGGTTTTTGAAAGTAATCACGACTTTTGGCACAATTTGACAGGATTGCATATGTATTACTCACTCCTAAAAATGACAGAAACAATACAATAAAACTATAATACCTTGATAGGTTAGGCTACGCAGCTACTTTTGCCTACGGAGAACTGGAACCTCTTATGTTCCACAAGAAAGGCAAGGACGTATGTATGTTGCATACTGGAAAACATATAAAGTACTGGGTATATGGCGCATCTAGTGAAATAAAGAAGGCAAAAGCCTAGCAGGCCATCAAGGAGATATCAACACTTGGACTAACTTACTCATTTCTTAAGGATTACTAAATGCAAAACCCACCACAATCAAAAATGTGAGTTGACTGACAAGCCTGCAAACGGAAACTATTCTTCCTGGTCTCAAGTTTAACTAATCTGCTCCACCAAGAACTGTACGTGATACTAATATTGCAACTTAGAAGCAAAAAATATTTGTTTTTGCTCTTGTTTAAACTTTGAAAACCTCGTTCTTATAGTTGTTTCTACGGGGGGCTGCATAAGTTAATAGTGCAGTGGATTTCAAAGTAACAGTAAACAGAACTAGGCCTTGAGGCCTTGATAGATGCAGAAGGTTTCTTTTTTTTTTTTTTTTTGGCGAAGTAAGATGAGATGCATGAGGATTCATATCGCCGACCCCAACTTGTTTGGACTGAGGCATAGTTGTTGTTGTTGAAGTAAGATAAGATGTAAAGGGTATTCTTATAATTGCTTCTACAAGCTTCCAAAATGTGAAAGAATATGAAGGCTAACTGTATTACTAGTAGTCACAAGATAAGACTACAGATGGGTATGTCAACATAGAAGGGTGCGTCAAGCTCACCTTGCAAGGCATCCATTGCAGCAGCTGCATGAAGTGGAGTCACGAAATCAACAAAGCAAAGAATCAAAGGATCGCCTCCCAGCTGCATAAGTCGATACTGCAGTTTATTTCAAAGTAACAGTATACAGAACTAGGCCTAGCTAGATGCAAAAGGGTTTTTTTTGGACGAAGTGAGATAAGATGCATGAGGATTCATATTGCCGACCCTAACTTGTTAGGGAATGAGGCGTAATTGCAAAAGGTATTCTTACATGTCGCGATCCTTTTGGTACCAGCCTTACTTCTTTGTAACCTACAAAAGGGCGAAATATATCTGCAAACAAAAGTCAAGGAGAAAAGTAGAATGGGACGTATAACAATAAAACAGGGAAGCAGACCACACAAGGATACGTGACACCTCTCTTCTTGTACAATCCGCAGGCAAACCCTCTACAAACAATGTACTGCTAGCATCCGGAGGAAGGGAAATTTCTGATCTGCCACCTACCATTCCAACATTCCTGCTTTTTAAAGCCAGCGGGTCGGGTCCCCCAATCCCCATAACACGTGGATCTTCAATAGGATGGCCACTAATTGCACTATTTATGGATCTTGCAGACTCACTGGCAACATGGGAGGAAATTTGCTGGAAATTTACCAATACATTAGTGATTAGACCTATACAGTATCGAGGAAACACGCTCAAAGGAAAATAAAAATGAATTACCCCACTACGGAGGTAGCGCTCATAGGACGCTTCTATAGGATCTGTGTCTCTAATGACACGAGGCATTCCCCTTTCATCATCACGGCCATAATAGCCAGGAAACTCAGGACCACTCGGAACATCTACGAAGGGCAACACCAAAAGAAATTAATTACAGAATGAGAGAAACAAGCACTAAATTGTGTGTCAAAGAAATAATCCTTTTTCGGGTAATATATGACCACAAACAAACAAGAAAAGAATAGTAAAATGGAGCTAATTGAAGTGCAACAAATATGAGCATGAGCATAAGATAACAAAATAGAAACCAAACCAGCTACTTGACACGAATTTTATCCTAGTTTCCCTCGAGAAAAGAGTTAAAAGATCTAGTTAGGCGAAAGCAATTTGTCGTCCTGCAGAGTCACAATTTACGAATCTTTAGTACCAACGCCTGTGGGCTAACACAACCAAGCCAATAATATCATTGCACTTCCGTACTTTTTATCTATAAAAATACAACATGACTACACACCAATCTTAAGCAAGTTGGGATTGGCTATATGAATCATTACCGTTCACGTAGTTCCATTCAAGCCCATATCCGTCCAATATTATAAAACTTAGTTTTTCTAGAACTAGAAATTCTTGGATAGGTCCTACAAACCAGTGCATCCATTAGGCATAAATCGAATTGGTTCTCTATCACTCTTGTACTGTCCCAAGGCTACGTCCTATTAATCTTTCCTAAATTATTATTGTTTTGCTCATAGCCACAATAGTTTACACAACTTTGAATATCTCCTTTGTTCTTACATATTGGAATCAATGTACCCTTTCTCCGCTCATGGAACGTCCTACCACCTCGCAACAAATGCAATACACTTCAAATATGGACTACATACTTTTCTAATCTGCATATTTTCATGGTATCATTTACTTCTACTTGCCTAATTCTACAAGTTTAGCTAAAGTTTCTATCGGAAAAAGATGTATGGAGATTGATAAAGTTATCCTAGTGATTCGAGAGCAATTGATCCCTCTCTATCTCTCTTTGTGATCTCATTATCTCCAAAATAAACACTCTTTAGAATCGCCTTTAGTACATTTCAACTGGTTTAAGTCCTTGTGCTTCTCTCTCGGGAGTCTAGTTTATATATTTGTTTCTCCCGTTTTTGAATCTCTAACTTTTGTTACAAGCAATCTAGAGCTTCTTCTCGAGCTTTGCTAATGGACTTTTTAGCTTTCCTCTTAGCTCTTTTATACTTTTCAATGGCTTTTCCAACTTGTGTTTTTGGTAACTTCCAGCTAAACTCTCGTTTTATTTTAGTAGCTCTTTGCACCTCCACATTCCACCACCCACATCTTGTGGTCGAGGACCTAGGCATTTAGACACTCCTAACACTTCACTTGCTACTTTCTTAATGCAACTTGACATTTACTTCCACATGATGTCTCCATTCCCATACGGTTTTTCCTCTATCGTTTTTCTTGAAATGCTCACTAGTTTATGCCTTTTAGTTCCCACCTCCGAAATCTTGATTGTTTGTAGTGTTGTCAAAGGTGCGCTTAAGCCATGAAACGAGGCTCAAAACATATTGAGCGCTTCGCCTCGCTTTGGGGGCGTTTCAGTGTCACATCAAGGCTCTAAGACATATTTTTCCTTGACAATGAGTGTAATCCTGAAAAGAGACACTAAACAATTGATATTTCATTTTATCGTAATTCTTTGTCAATTTTTTTGTCTGTATACGTATTATTCATGCTTATAATTATTGGTGTTGGACTATATATATATATACACTTTTTCTCTAATTGCGCCTTTTTTCATTAAAGCCCACGCTTTATTTGCGCTTAAAGCCCCAACGGATCTTAGAGCTTTTTGCGCTTTTCGCCTTTGATAACACTGGTTGTTTGTAACTCATCAACTTTCTAACTCTTCTTTTTTGCTTTACATCCAACACCACAAATTTATGTTAGGCAGCCATAGCTTCTCTTGGTACAATATCGCACTCCTTATATGTTCTTCTATCACGTCTTCGGAAAAGGATAAAGTTTGTTTAACTATGATTATCCCACTCTTAGATATTATTAGGTGAGATTTTCTCTCTTTTAGATATGGGTAGCTAAAATAAATCATAAGTTAAGGGAGCCTCTAGTATAGTCTTTCCTTCTATAATTTCTGGTACCAAACCACATTCCTTGTGTACTTGGTCGAATCGGTCATCATCTCTACTCACGTGACTATTCAGATACTTCCTAATAAAAATATATTGGTCCCCTAGAAACTCTTAAACCAATGTGTCCATATTTCTCAAAATTTAGTTCCAACTTCTGCATCTAATTGTATTTCTAGTATAAGTATTATTACTTTGATTGTCTTATTCACGTACCAGTCTTAATGAGATAATCATATTCTAACTTATTTTACCTCTCCAACTTTATACCTAAGTCCTCGCTCCACTATAATATCACATGTTTCCTATTCTTGTCCATCAACAATACCATAATTTATAACTTGTGTTGCCAATCTCTCTAACCTTATTTCCCCTAAGGGGTAATTTTTTATAGCATGCAATACCAACTCTCATTCCTAGAACTACCTCCCCAATCCAACTCTCTTGGAATATCTCCTTTTACCCTCATAATGGTGGGGAAACCCTTTCCTATCTTGCACCACAATTGGGGGGCCAATTGTTCATAATGCAAGGGTCCTTGCTCATACTCCCTCCAATCCCAACGGCAACGCGATCGAACCTCTTGCTCATTTTTCATCGCACTATGTGTCAATGTAACTGTCCTTAGATGTATAAGTCCCAACGTACTTTGTATTGTGAGGTTTCGCCATAAATTAACTAGTTCTACACAGACTGTCAACAAGAACAAGAACAACAACACAACAACTACACCTCAACCCCAAACAAAGTTAGGGCCATATGAATCCTCACTTTTTTCTTTAAGCTCAACTCATATCATCATCATGCCAAAATAAAATAACAAGTGTGAAAAGAAGTTTTATATCTCTAACAAATTTAAATCATATTCCTAACTAGTAAGTGAATGGATCTTTTTCTTCTATTTTACACTATCTTTAGTTAAGTCTGCATTAATTCAAAGAATTTGTAGGTCTTTTGAGACAACTTCCTTCCATGTGATTTTAGGTCTACCCGTCTCCTTTTAACACTTTCACTTCCACACCTACAAACCGGTGGCTCTGTAGGGCAACGGAAAACATAACCAAACCATCTCAAGCGACCTTCTTTCAATAGAAAAATTATAAGTTCAATCACCTAAGCCTAAATAAGTCCATACACCTGAAAGGGTCATCTAATGTATATACAATAACAATAACAACAACAACAACAATCCCAGTATTTTCATACAAGTGGGATCTGAGGAGGCTGGGAGGGTGAGATGTACGCAGCCCTACCCCTACCCTAAAAGGGCAGAGAGGTTGTTTCCGATAAATCCTCGGCTGGAGAACAAATGACAAAAGTAATGGCAACAAGAAGGAACAACAACAAGATAAAAATACTGAAGCCAAGTAGGCAATTAAACTCTAGGTAATAATAGCAATCCATGAATAAAAGTATACCATACTAACGCTAATGCTAGTGAACTGGAAAAGACAAAGAGATACGGTCGACTACCTTTCTAGCCTTCTACCATAATCCTCGACTTGCACACCCTTCTATCTAGGATCATGTCCTCAATCAACTCCAGTTGCGTCATGTCCCGCCTAATAACCTCGCCCCAAGACTTTTTAGGCCTAATGTTTATAATGTATATACACAAAAGAAAAAGCACTTGTATTGAGCCAGATTTTTGTTTGGCCATTTCCCGCTTTATGGGGACTACAAACAATACAACTACTTTTTTCTATTTCATCCTCTTGCTTCTGCAATACAGAAGACATTCTTGATGAGTATTCTTCCAACCCCTAATTTACCCGTCAATCTTCTAACTATTGTCCGCTTTAGGGGGGCCTATAACCAGATTCCACAATTTTTATTTCCTCCTCTTGCTCCAGCAATACCAATGAACTCTTGAGTATTGTTCCAATCCCTAACATAACTGTCGATCTTTTTTCCATTTTCCACTTTAGATGGACTATAAGCAAATACTGGAGTTTCCTATTTCCTCCTCTTACTTGCAACAACTAAAATCATTTTTGGAAAGTACGCTTCCGATACCTAACATAGCCCACAGCTATCACATTTTTGGGCCATTTTCCCCTTTAGGGATACCAATAACAAAATACTAAATACCATTTTTTTATTTCCTACTCTTACTTCAGCAATACCCAGGACATTTTGGTCAGTATTTTTCCAATTCCTACCATAAATATCTCCTCAAACACATGAAAAGCCACAAAGGTAAAGTTCTTGACTGAAAAAGGTAGTAAATGAATAAACCCTAGCTTTTACGAACCCTCTAAGTTGAGAAAAAATATGCAGAGATCTCGAATAATTTAGACACAAAAAGAGAGCGGGAGTTGATTAAGATACCATATTCAATGCGAGGACGTTTTGCGACGAGTTGAGGAGGTAGAGGCGCCGCCTGCTGCCCACCGCTGGTGTACCTCCAGTAAGCATCCGCCATGTCACTCCACTGTCTGTGGGAGAGAGGAAGAGAGAGAGAACAAGTAACGAAAAGGGTGAACTCAATTTCGATTAAAATTGAAGGAGAAAAGGGAAAGCGTTGCGCCCTTTCTCGAGCTGCTCTGCGAGTCCGATAAATTAACGACTACGAAATAAATATAAAACGAAAGAAAGAGCCAAAGAGGATCCGCCTTTATTTTTATTGGCGAAGAAAATGGCGAAGGAAAACATTTTAATTTTCCAATGTTTCATTTGCTTTCGCTGTCCAAAAAGGGAAAATATTTGTCAAAATTCTTTTTCTCTTGTGAAACAACTGACTGTAAGTAAATAAATTGAATACACGTATAGAGAGATGTATATTCAATTTCAAACTCACGTACATAATAAACTTAAAACCCCTTTATTTAGAAAAGAAAATAAAGCAGTTGCGAGGCTTTTCAGGAAGTATCTGCGAGGCTTTTTAGAAAGCAGTTGCGAGGCTTTTCTTCAGCTGTTTTTAAGCTATTTGCATGAGTTGCTCGCAACGTGCCTATTTAATAAGAAGTTGCAAATCATTTCATTGAGTTGCTTGCAATCTGCCTGCATTAGCTGCTTGTAGATAAATTTCAACAGAGTATTAAATAGATAATCTTCTTCAGGAAGATTATCTATAGCGGAGTAATAAATGGACATCCACAATATAATAGTTTCATAACACTCCCCATTGGATGTTCATTAAATATAATATGTCTCGTTAAAACCTTACTACGAAAAACTCAATGGAAAAAAATCTAGTAAAGGAAAAAGAGTACACATATTTAGTAATACGCATTTCTAGCTGCCTCATAAGAAACCTTATAAGAAAAACCCAATGGGAAAAACTTTAGTAAGAAAAAAAGAGTACAACTCGTATTTCACTCCCCCTAATAAAAACCTTGTTTCAAATACTTGAATCTCCACATTCCAATCTTGTATACCATTTTCTCAAAAGTTGAAGTTGGCAAAGATTTAGTGAACAGATCTGCCGGATTGTCACTTGAACGGATTTGTTGCACATCAATGTCACCATTTTTCTGAAGATCATGAGTGTAGAATAATTTTGGTGAAATGTGCTTCGCTCTATCTCCTTTTATAAATCCTCCCTTCAATTGGGCTATGCATGCAGTATTGTCTTCATATAAAATTGTGGATCTTTTATCACATTCCAAACGACATTTTTCTCGAATGAAATGTAAGGACCCATAAAAAAATTTAACCAAAAACTCGGGATTTCGTAGTGCCAAGTTAGATTCCTGCGTGGTTCGGACTTTTTGGATTGAACAGTACCCTACGGACTTAGAGGAAAATGTTTCGCAGAAGAACGCGTTCATGCGGCCCATTATGCGGCCGCATAATCACTCTGCGGACCGCATAATGGCCGCAGAGTGAAGCAAAAAAATTGGCCAATTTTGACGCCAGTTATGCGGCCCAATTATGCGACCGCAGAACAGGTATGCGGATCGCATGTTGATTGCATATCCACCTTGGACTTTTGCGAAGGAAAGTTCTATGGTGCATTATGCGACCGCAGAACAGGTTTGCGGACTGCATACTGGTCGCATACACAGTTAGAAAATTCAAGCCCCTGAGGTCTATTTCTGCGGTCACTTTGCAGACCGCATAACCATTATGCGGTCGCATATGCGACCGCAGACCGGTTTCGGGGCACCCATTTTCTTATCTTAAGACGCGACCCTATTCTGATATAAACACATATCATACATCATTTTGATCCATTTTTCTGATGTTCTAAGAGTGAGAAAAGGAATTCTTAGAGAGACAGCGATCAATCTACATACTAAAACACATCAAACCTTGCAAAAATCTTTGAAGATATTCAAGTGAGGCATCTAACTCTTCGTCCTAAGAGGTAAGGCTTCATCACCCCAACTCTTAATTTCAAAACATAGCCATAATGGGCCATTAGGGGGATAATTCATGGGAATAAGGATACTTACATTGCATGCATGTGATCCTAAGTTATGTGGGGGAGTGTTAAAACAAAGATAGGAAAGAAGGGGGAATGGATTGGGGTAACGTTTCACTAAAAAGGGACCATGGAACCTTAATAGACATATAATGTTTGACATAATGCTCAAGTGAGCTTGGGCTATGATAGTTTTCCTAATTATGGGTTCAATCGTGTTGCATTGTTAAATAGATTGAAGATGCTTAGGGTTCCGGAACATGTTGTAGGAATTAAAGAAAATTTAATTAAGGTATGTATGGCTAACTCTCTTCTTCTTAGAATCGACTCTTGGTGTCTGAATATTTGGTGTAAGTTCCGACTTGATCATACTATAATTGATTGCCTTAATGTGTTGGGTTGAAAGATTTATGTTCCATAATTGTTCAAAATATTTACCATGTCATCATGCTATTTGAGAACGTGATTATGATTTTCCAAGCTCCTTCCCTTATGTGTGCAATGCCTTATATGATAGCACTTATCGACATGGATGATGATGTTATTTGAATGAATAAAAAGGGAAGGACTTAAATTGTAAAATGTGTTCAAGTGCCAAGAACTACTTAATGAATGAGGCTAATTGTGTCATGTAATGAAAGATGGGAAAGAAATGTGAATTGAGTGAACTATTGAAAGAGGTGATGTCTCAAGTGAGATGGCTTAGCCGATTGGGCCGAGATCGGACATCATGCCGTACACATGGTGGTACATATGCTGGATTACTTATTATTATTGTGGATATGGGTGTTGTCTCACTTGAGATGGCTTAGCCGGTCAGGGTGAGACCGGACTCCGTGTAAGAACACGGTGGAATTGTGAGTTGTGGCACTTGGCACTAAGATTATTAACCTAAAAAGATGGAAAATTGAATCGGAAACTATGGGATCCTTACTTGGTGTTTCTTTTGTATTTCTGTGAAGCACTTATTTATTCTTATGACTGCCTTCTCTTTGTTTCACTATTCATTCTACTAAGATTGGTGTTTGCCTTTACATACTAGTACTATTTGACAATACTAACGTCCCTTTTGCCGGGGGCGCTACATCTTTGAATGAATGTAGGCGGTTCCATTGCAGATAGTGGTGCTCTCCCTCTCTCTCCTTGCAACAGTCTTGGTGATCCCCATTTATTCCTGGGGTCATGTAGTTTCTTCTTTTATATAAGTTACCACATTTTGAGGTATAGTCGGTGCCTTGTTGCCGACATTGTCATGATTGTATTTTGTATCATTAGAGGCTCCGTAGACGTTTATGTGGGTCATGTATGGGTATCAGAGTGGTCACTGGATTAAGTTGTATTTTGAAACTCTTTTCCCACTAAATTGTAAACTGTATGTACTTTTGGAAACTTAACTATGGCATAATGTATAAAATGAAAAATGGACTAACAACGTTTATGCATGTATATCTTATCCCTCCCCTGTTTAGCAGATGCTAACACGTCCTCTTTTCGAATCATGCATGAGCTGAGTAGGGAAGGTCTAATAGGCTTGCTCGACCAAGTTCACTCGGTTGAGCGCCGGTCGCGCTCCCCGAGGTTGGGGCGTGACATGAAATGAATCATTGATCTCAACCATACGCATTCCCTACTTGCTTCATGATAGTTATTATCTCAGCATGATTTGAAGAAGTAGCAACAATAGATTACTTTGTGGAGCGTCATGATATGATAGTACCTCCACATGTGAACACGTACTCGGTTTGAGATCGAGCTTTATGGAGATCAAATAAATAACTTTGCATAACCAACAAGATTTGCACTACCTTTGTTAGCATAAAACAAACCCATATCAAGAGTTCCCTTTAAATATCGCAATATATGCTTAATCCCATTCCAATGTTTCCGTGTAGGAGAAGAGCTATATTTGCTAGTAAATTAACAAAAAATGTTATGTCAAGCCTTGTAGCATTAGCAAGATACATAAGTGCACCAATTGCACTGAGATAGGGTGTTTCAGGACCAAGGAGTTCCTCATCCTCTTTTGGAGGTCGGAACGGTCCTTATTCACTTCAAGTGATCGAACAATCATTGGTGTACTCAATGGGTGTGCTGTCCATGTAAAAGCGTTTTACGACCCTTTCTATATAGGCATATTGATGGACAAAGATCATGTCTGCTAAATGTTTAATTTGTAGACCAAGACAAAGTTTTGTCTTTCCAAGATCTTTCATCTCAAATTCTTTCTTAAGATATTCAATTGCCTTTTGGAGCTCTTCTGGAGTTCCAACAAGATTTATGTCATCAACATAAACAACAAATATAACAAATTTTGATGCCAATTTCTTTATAAAAATACATGGACAAATAACATCACTTATGTAACCTTTGTCAGCAAATATTCACTAACGCGATTATACCACATGCGCCATGTAACGACCCGGTCCATCGTTACGTAAAACCTGCATTTTAATTATTGTTATTGACTTATTATAGATTGGTTATTTTGGGCTGTAAGCCGTGTTTGGGGCCTAGTGCCGATCTGTTTACCCCTTGGGGGACTGTTTTACTGTATTTCCTCACTTGATATGTTGTGAATTACACTCAGTCTTTTCCTGATAAATTGTTTTAACACTCGGAGTATTTTGATACTATTTATTGAAGAAAATGAAACACTATTTTGGGTCGAGGACCCAGTTTCTTTATGGCCTAAGGGAAAATTGAGAGTGTCTGACTGAGTGAGGCTTCAGGCCTATATTGTGAGGAGGCTTCCAGGCCTTATGAGTGGTGTGAGGAGGCTTCCAGGACTTATGAGAGAGGTGAGAAGGCTTCCAAGCCTTATGAGAGAGGTGAGAAGGCTTCCAGGCCTTATGAGAGAGGTGAGAAGGCTTCCAGGCCTTATGTTATTATTGCGCTTGGGCTGTAGGAGCCCCTCCGGAGTCTGTAACACACCCCCAGTGAGCGCCGGTACCGATTGAGTGATGATGATAGCCCGCGGGGCTGATACCGAGTGATGATTGACACTGAGTGATGATTTATACTGAGTGATTGAGGGAATGCCTGAGGGCCTCTGTTCCGAGAAATGATTTTGGCCTGAGGGGCAGTTTCATGATGATTTTTCTATGTCTTGGAATATGATTTACTTCGTTTTCAAAATGAGTTTTACTGAGGATTTCACAGAGATATATTGATATTTACTTTTTCTCAAAGGTTTTCTGGAAACTGATTTCGAACTTATGAAATTGCTGAATACTACTTGGTGACTTGATGTTTTACTGGTTGTTGTGAAATGGTGTATCTGTTTGTGTGCTTTATATTTCTCAGACTGTGATTTCTTTTCATTACTACTGAGTTGGCGTACTCATAAAGACTCCCTGTGCCCCTGTGCACAGATCCAGGTACTAGTTCGCAGCAGTAGCTGTTTGGTGGATAGTAGCAGATCACGGGATTCGAGGTAGCTGTCCAGCATCCACAGCATCTCCATTTCCCTTCCTATTTAGTCCTAGTTTTGGATTCAGAGATATATTATATTTAGTAGAGTTAGTTTTATCTATATTTTAGATGCTCATGACTATTGACTCCAGTTCTGGGAGGTTGTTTAGAGTTGTTTAGTTCATTATTGGGGGCGCTAGACTTATATAATTTATTTCTTTATTATGACTGTTATTTATTGTTATATTGTGAACTGTTATAATTGAATAAATGCATAGTAAAGTGATGGTCGGCTAACCTAGTTCCATGATAGGCGCCATCACGTCCTGTTAGGATTTTGGGTCGTGACAAGTTGGTATCAGAGCANGAGACGTCTGTACTTATCTTCGAGAGGCTGCAGAACTTTTAGGAAACATCTCTATTTTCTTGAACTCTTTCGTGCCAATCTATTGATTCTTGAAATCTAAACTTACATTATTTCATTTTCTCACAGATGGTGAGGACACGCAATACCAATCAGGGTGACCAGACACCAGCCAGACCCACAAGGGGTCGAGGCCGTGGTAGAGGTAGGGGACCAGCCCAGGCAGCAGCTGGGGTAGTACCGCAGGATCCCCCTATCGTTCAGGATCAGGTTCCCGCTGATGGTGCTCTAGCGGGACAGGCTCAGACACCAGCAGTGCCTATTGTTATTCTGGGACTTCAGGGGACCCTGGCTCAGATATTGACGGTGTGTTCCAGTTTGGCTCAGGCAGTTGCTATGTCTACCACTACCACTGCAGCTCAGGCCGGGGGAGGCAATCAGACTCCAGCTGCCCGGACACCTGAGCAGGTTGTGCGGGGTATTCAGGCACCAGGAGCAGCCCCAGTTCAGCCAGTTGCTCCTGCTCAGGATTTTGTGGTCGCTGCTATGCCTGAGGATGAGCAGCGCAGGCTGGAGAGGTTCAGCAGACTTAAGCCTCCGACTTTCAGCGGTACAGAGGGTTAGGACGCCCAAGGTTTTCTTGATAAATGCCAGAGGATACTATGTACTGTGGGTATTTTGGAGACTAGTGGGGTCTCGTTTGTTACATTTCAATTTGCGGGTGCTGCTTTTACTTGGTGGGAATCATTCGAGAGGCGTAGGCCGGTTGGTTCAACACCTCTCACCTGGCAGCAGTTCTCCATGATCTTTTTGGAGAAATATGTTCCTCAATCCCATAGAGAGGAGCAGCGCAGGCAGTTTGAGCAGCTACGCCAGGGAGAATTATCAGTCACCCAGTACGAGATGAGGTTTTCTGAGTTAGCCAGACATCCGTCTGAGATTGTCCCTACTGACAGGGAGAGGATCAGGAGGTTTGTAGATGGTCTCTCGTATCAGCTTCAGATTTTGATGACCAGAGAGAGGGTGTCTGGAGTCACATTTGAGCAGGTTGTTGACATTGCTCAGGATATTGAGTCGGTTCGTAGGCAGGATAGTGAGGAGAAAGAGGTCAAGAGGCCTCGGGGAGCAGGTAATTTTAGTGGTACTCCTTTGATAGGGCAATTTCAGCCTAACAGAGGTCGTTCATTTAGACCTCCACAACCAGTTCACTCAGCTTATAGTGGTGTATCTTCGGGGCAGGGTCCTCGCAATTCTCATCAGGGACGTTCGTCTTTTAGTTCCCTTCCAGCTCAAAGCTCTGCCCGAGCATCATCTTATCGGGGCTCTTCTATGCATGGTTCGTCTGGTGGTTATTAGAGGGGTGGAGTTTCTCGTTCGTTTTCCCCAACTATAGGTAATTGTTACAAGTGTGGAGAGCTCGGACATGGGTGGAGGCAATGTCCCCGTCATTTTAGTAGTTCATCCCAGCAGAGGGTTCAGCCCTCGGCTTCAGCCCCAGACATATCACCACCTACCCAGGCAGCCAGGGGTGGTGGTCAGGCAGCTAGAGGCCGTTCTAGAGGGGGAGGTCGAGCAGGTGGAGGTCAGTCACGTATTTATGCACTTCCGGATAGGCCCGATGCTATGGCTTCAGATGCGGTGATTAAAGGTACTATTTTAGTTAGTCACAGTGATGCTTTGGCTTTATCTGACCCTGGTTCCACATACTCTTATATCTCATCCTATTTTGCTCATTTTATGCCCCGTGAGTCTCTAGTTACTTCTGTTCATGTTTCGACTCCGGTGGGTGATACTATTATTGTTGACCGTGTGTATCGGTCCTGTCTTATATCTATTGGGGGTCTGGAGACCCGAGTGGACCTGATGTTGCTCAGTATGGTCGATTTTGATGTAATTCTGGGCATGGACTGGTTATCCTCATGTCATGCTATTCTTGATTGTCACGCTAAGACCGTTACCTTAGCTATGCTCGGAGTTCCGAGAGTTGAGTGGAGGGGGTCTGTAGAGCATGTGCCTAGCAGAGTGATTTCTTATTTAAAGGCTCAACGTATGGTGGAAAAAGGGTGCGAATCTTACCTTGCATTTGTGAGAGATGTTAGTAGTGAGACCCCATATGTTGATTTTGTCCCTCTAGTCCGTGATTTTCCGGATGTATTCCCTGCAGACCTGCCAGGCATGCCACCTGACAGGGATATTGATTTTGGTATTGACCTGGTGCCAGATACTCATCCTATCTCTATTCCACCTTACCGTATGGCACCAGCAGAGTTGAAAGAATTAAAAGAGCAGCTTCAGGAACTCTTAGATAAGGGGTTCATTCGGCCTAGTGTATCGCCTTGGGGTGCGCCGGTGTTGTTTGTGAAAAAGAAGGATGGTTCGATGCGCATGTGTATTAACTATAGATAGTTGAATAAGGTTACAGTGAAGAACCGTTATCCTTTGCCTCGTATTGATGACTTATTTGATCAGCTTCAGAGAGCTAAGGTATTCTCCAAGATTGACTTGTGGTCGGGGTATCATCAGTTGAAAATTCAGGATTCTGATATTCCGAAGACGGCTTTCAAGACCAGATACAGTCATTATGAGTTTCTGGTTATGTCATTTGGGCTGGCCAATGCCCCAGCAGCGTTCATTCAATTGATGAACATCGTGTTTCAACCCTATCTTGATACTTTCGTTATTGTATTCATTGATGACATCCTGGTTTATTCTCGTAGCCAGGAAGAGCATGCTTAGCACTTGAGAATCGTGTTGCAGAGATTGAGGGAGGAGAAGCTTTATGAAAAATTCTCTAAGTGTGAGTTTTGGCTTGGTTCAGTGGCTTTCTTGGGGCACGTGGTGTCTAGTGGGGGTATTCAGGTTGATCTGAAGAAGATTGAGGCGGTGCAGAGTTGGCCTAGACCGTCTTCAGCTACAGAGATTCAGAGTTTCCTTGGTTTAGCGGGTTACTACCGTCGCTTTGTGGAAGGATTTTCTTATATTGCTTCACCTTTGACCAAATTGACACAGAAGGGTGTTCTATTTATATGGTCCGATGAATGTGAGAAGAGCTTTCAGAAGCTCAAGTCAGCATTGACCACATCTCCGGTATTAGTATTGCCTACTGGTTCGGGTTCTTACACGGTTTATTGTGATGCTTCTAGAGTTGGCTTGGGAGCGGTGTTGATGCAAGACGGTATGGTGATTGCCTACGCGTTGAGACAGTTGAAGGTACACGAGAAGAATTATCCAGTGCACGATCTGGAGTTAGCTGCTATTGTTCATGCCTTAAAGATTTGGCGGCATTATTTGTATGGAGTATAGTGTGAGATTTACACCGATCATCGTAGCTTGCAGTATATGCTAAGGCAGAAGGACTTGAATTTGCGATAGAGGAGATGGTTGGAGATTCTCAAGGACTATGACTTGACTATTTTGTATAATCCGGGGAAGGCCAATGTGGTGGCCGATGCCTTGAGTCGCAGAGCCGAGAGTTTGGGAAGTCTAGCTTATCTTTCAGCAGCAGAGCGACCTTTAGCCCTTGATGTTCAGGCTTTAGCGGGTCAGTTAGTGAGATTGGATTTGTCAGATCCTCCACGGGTGGTAGCTAGCATGGCTTCTCGGTCTTCTTTATTTGATCAGATTAAGGCGAGACAATATGATGACCGACACTTATTAGTTCTTCAGGATAGAGTTCGTCGGGGTGATGCCAGAGATGTAACTATTGGTGATGATGGAGTTATGAGGATGCAGGGCCGTATTTGCGTGCCCAACGTGGATGGTATTCGAGAGTTGATATTAGCAGAGGCTCACAGTTCGCGGTATTCTATACATCCGGGTGCCGCGAAGATGTATCAGGATCTGAAACAGCAGTATTGGTGGAGACGGATGAAGAGAGATATTGTTGAGTATGTAGCACGGTGTCTCAACTGCCAGCAGGTCAAGTATGAGCACTAGAGACCAGCGGTTTGCTTCAGAGGCTAGACTATTCCAGAGTG
>ML292934.1:107150-153043 GCA_005239495.1 Nicotiana undulata | reverse complement strand
TACATTAAGGAGATTGTCCGGTTGCATGGAGTTCCGGTTTCTATTATTTTTGACAGAGGTACTCAGTTCACATCTCAGTTTTGGAGGGTCGTACAGAAAGGTATGGGTACTGATGTAGATTTGAGCACTGCATTTCACCCTCAGACCGACGGTCAGTCGGAACGGACTATTCAGATATTGGAGGATATGTTACGGGCTTGTGTGATTGATTTTGGTGGCTCATGGGATCAATTTCTGCCATTAGCGGAGTTTGCATATAATAACAACTATCAGTCCAGTATTCAGATGGCCCCGTATGAGGCTTTATATGGTAGGAGGTGTAGATCTCCGGTTGGTTGGTTCGAGCCTGGTGAGGTTAAGTTATTGGGCACAAACTTGATTCAGGATGTGCTGGAGAAGGTGAAGTTGATTCAGGAGCGACTTCGCACGGTGCAGTCTAGACAAAAGAGTTATGTGGACCGGAAGGTCCGGGATGTGTCATTTATGGAAGGTGATAAGGTACTGCTGAAGGTATCACCCATGAAAGGTGTTATGAGGTTTGTAAAGATAGGAAAGCTGAGTCCTCGATTTATTGGTCCTTTCGGGGTGCTTCAGAAGGTTGGAGAGGTGGCTTATAGACTTGCTTTGCCACCCAGCTTATCGAGTGTTCACCTAGTATTTCATGTGTCGATGCTCAGGAAATATGTTGGTGATCCGTCTCATGTGTTAGACTTCAGCACAGTTCAGCTCGAGGGTGATATGTCATACGAGGTTGAGCCAGTGGCTATTTTGGCTCGTGAGGTCAGAAAGTTGAGATCTAAGGAGATAGCATCAGTGAAGGTGCAGTGGAGAGGTCATCCAGTAGAGGAGTCTACTTCGGAGACCGAGCGGGATATGCATAGCAAATATCCGCACTTGTTTGAGACTCCAGTATGTTTCTAGACTCGTTCGAGGACGAACGTTTGTTTAAGAGGGGGAGAATGTAACGACCCGGTCTGTCGTTACGTAAAACCTGCATTTTAATTATTGTTATTGACTTGTTATCGATTGGTTATACTGTATTGATGTATTAGAGTTGATAGACTTGAAATCGAATGGTTGTAGTGAGAGTTCAGTCAATTAGCCTTTAAAAATAGCCTTAAAATGGAAAAAGTCAACTAAGAGTTGACTTATGGGTAAACGACTCCGGAATGTGAATTTTATAACTCGAATAGCTTCGTTAGGTTATTTGGGACTTAGGAGTGTGTCTGGAATAATTTAATGTTGTCCGGTGTAGAATTAGGCTTGAATTGGCGAAAGTTAGTTTTTGGGGATTTCCGATCGACAGTGGAAAATAGGCTGTCGGGGTCGGAATGGAATTCCGACAGTGGGAGCAGGTTCTTAATGTCATTTTGGACTTGTCTGCAAAATTTCAGGTCAATCGGAGTTGATTTGGATAGTTTCGGCATCGTTGGTGGATTTTAGAAATACCAAAGTTCTTAGGCTTGAATTCGATGAAAATTTGGTGTTTCGATGTTAGTTTTGGGTGTTTTGAGAGTGCAATTAAGTTTGAATGATGTTATGGGACGTGTTGGTAAGTTTGGTTGGGGTCCCGAGGGGCTCGGGATGGTTTCAGGTGGTTAACTGGAAGTTTGGAGTGATTTTAGTGAATCTGCACATTGCTGTTGCTGGTGTTTTCGCACCTGCGGAAAGGGAGCCGCAGATGCGGTTCCGCAGGAGCGGACTGGGCTCCGCAGGTGCGAGATTTGGCTGAGTGGGGAGTGGTCCGCAGGTGCGAGGAAGTTGTCGCACCTGCGAGGTTGCAGGTGCGGAAGGTGCATCGCAGGTGCGGAAATTGGGAGACTTCAGGGAAGATCGCAGGTGCGGAAGGAGCATCGCACCTGCGAAGCCGCAGGTGCGGAAATACCTATTCAGAAAATATAAAATAAACCCACCGCGAGTTAGACCTTATTTTTCACCATTGTTGTACGGAAAGAGCTCTTGGGGACGATTTTGAAGAGGGAAATCCTTGTTCTTCATTGAGGTTAGTGTTCTAGTCATTATAACTCGATTATGGATAATTATAGAACATAAACCAGTGTAAATTCATGAAAAATCAGTAGCAAAATTGGGTTTTAGGGCTTGAGATTATGAGACCTTCAGGGGTCGATTTGAGGGGTCAAACGAACTCCGATTTTGGTGTTCTTTATATGTACGGACTCGTGAGAGGACGAATAACACTTTTGTATAAAAATTTCTGAGTTTTGGGAAGCGGGCCCGGGGGTCGGGTTTTGACCGATTTCGGATTTTTGAGTTAAATTCAAAATATTTCAATTGGAATTCGTTCCTTAAGCATATATTGATGATAAAAATCTGAACTTGGTAGATTTGGAGCCTTCGGAGGTTGATTCGAGAGGCAAGCGCATTGCAGAATAATTCCGGGCTAGTCTTGNCTGATAAATTGTTTTAACACTCAGAGTATTTTGATACTATTTATTGAAGAAAATGAAACACTATTTTGGGTCGAGAACCCGGTTTGTTTATGGCCCAAGGGCAAATTGAGAGTGTCTGACTGAGTGAGGCTTCAGGCCTATATTGTGAGGAGGCTTCCAGGACTTATGAGTGGTGTGAGGAGGCTTCCAGGACTTATGAGAGAGGTGAGAAGGCTTCCAGGCCTTATGAGAGAGGTGAGAAGGCTTCCAGAAGGCTTCCAGGCCTTATGTTATTATTGAGCTTGGGTTGTAGGAGCCCCTCCGGAGTCTGTAACACACCCCCAGTGAGCGCCGGTACCGATTGAGTGATGATGATAGCCCGCGGGGCTGATACCGAGTGATGATTGACACTGAGTGATGATTTATACTGAGTGATTGAGGGAATGCCTGAGGGCATCTGTTCCGAGAAATGATTTTGACCTGAGGGGCAGTTTCATGATGATTTTTCTATGTCTCGGACTATGATTTACTTCGTTTTCAAACTGAGTTTTACTGAGGATTTCACAGAGATATATTGATATTTACTTGTTCTCAAAGGTTTTCTGGAAACTGATTTCGAACTTATGAAATTGCTGAATACTACTTGGTGACTTGATGTTTTACTGGTTGTTGTGAAATGGTGTATCTGTTTGTGTGCTTTATATTTCTCAGACTATGATTCCTTTTCATTACTACTGAGTTGGCGTACTCATAAAGACTTTCTGTGCCTCTGTGCACAGATCCAGGTACTTGTTCGCTGCAGTAGCTCTTCGGTGGATAGTAGCAGATCACGGGATTCGAGGTAGCTGTCCAGCGTCCATAACATCTCCATTTCCCTTCCTATTTAGTCTTAGTTTTGGATTCAGAGATATATTATATTTAGCAGAGTTAGTTTTATCTATATTTTAGATGCTCATGACTATTGACTCCAGTTCTAGGAGGTTGTTTAGAGTTGTTTAGTTCATTATTGGGGGCGCTCGCCTTATATAATTTATTTCTTTATTATGACTGTTGTTTATTGTTATATTGTGAACTGTTATAATTTAATAAATGCGTAGTAAAGTTAAGGTTGACTAGCCTAGTTCCATGATAGGCGCCATCACGGCCTGTTAGGATTTGGGGTCATGACAGGCCATGTTGTTTTAAATCGTACAAAGATCTTTGTAATCTGATTGAATACATTTCCGAGATTTTGAATTTGCTTCAGGCATTTTAAATCTTTCAGGGATTTTCATATAAATTTCATTATCAAGTGAACCGTACAGATAAACTGTAACTATATCCATTAGATGTATTTCAAGCTTTTCATATAGGGCTAAACTGATGAGATATCGAAATGTTTTGGCATCTATAACAGGTGAATATGTTTAATCAAAGTCGACTCCAGGTCGTTGTGAGAATCCTTGTGCGACAAGGCGAGCTTTATATCTTTCAACTTCATTTTGATCATTCCTTTTTTCGCATAAAAACCCATTTACGGCCAACTGGTTTTATACCAGCAGGTGTTTGGACTACTGGTCCAAAGACCTCTCATTTAGCAAGTGAGTTCAATTCTGATTAAATTGCCTCTTGCCATTTTGGCCAATCAGATCTCTGTCGACATTCTTCGACAAATCGGGGTTCAAGATCCTCACTATCTTGCATATTGTTGAGTGCAACATTATATGCAAGAATATCATCCACCACTATTTTAGATCGATTTAAATTAATCCCATTACCAGTAGAACTTATTAAAAGTTCCTCACTCCCTTGAGTCTCGGGTTCATTGATTTCTTTAGGAATCTTAGAACTAATGAGATCTTGGGTCTCTTCAGGAGATTCCTTCATAGTATCATTTTGATCATTTTTCGATTTTCTTTTTCTAGGATTTCGATCCTTAGAACCCAAAGGCCTACCACTCTTCAGGCATGCTTTAGGTTCACTAGTTATCATGCTAGTATATGGTCCTGTTGGGACATCAATTCTGATAGGCACATTCTCTGCAGGGATATGTGACTTAGTTATCCTTTACAAATCAGTAAACGCGTCCGGCATTTGATTTTCTATATTCTGTAAATGGATGATCTTCTGGACATCCTGATTATATATAGGGATACGTGGATAAAATGAGACAATGATGAAACTTTTCACACAATTTCTCTTTTGATTTCCTTTTTCTCTCCCCTTAAGTGTGGGAAATTTGTTTCATCAAATCGACAATCTGCAAATCAAGCAGTAAATAAACCTCCTGTCAATGGTTCAAGATAGCGAATAATAGAGGGTGATTCAAACCCAACACATATTCCTAACCTTCTCTAAGGGCCATCGTACTACGGTGTGGTGGTGCTACTGACACATATACAACACATCCAAAAATTCGTAGATGAGCAATATTTGGTTCATGACCAAAACTAATTATGACGGAGAATATTTATTATAATGTATCGGTCTGAGACGAATAAGTGATGTTGCATGCAAGATATCATGGCCCCGAATAGTAGTGGGAAATTTTGTTTTCATAAGTAGTGGTCTTGCTATCAATTGCATGCGTTTAATAAATGACTCTGCAAGGTCATTTTGAGTATGAACATAAGCTACAGGATGTTCAACTTTTATCCCAATTGATAGACAATAATCATCAAAAGCTTGAGATGAGAATTTTCCAGCATTATCAAGGCGAATAGTCTTTATAGGATAATCTGGTAATAGTGCCCTTAATCGAATTATTTGGGCTAATAGCTTTGCAAACACCAGGTTGCGAGATGGTAGTAGGCATACATGAGACCATCTTGAAGATGCATCTATTAGGACCATAAAATATCTAAACAACCCATTTGGTGGGTGAATAGGTCCACATATATCCGATGTATACGCTCTAAAAAGGCAGAGGATTCCATGACAACCTTCATTAGTGATGGTCTAGTGATCATTTTGCCTTGATACAAGCATCACAAGAAAATTCATCATTTGTAAGAATCTTCAGGTTCTTTAATGGATACCCACTCGAATTTTCAATAATTCATCTCATCATTATTGATCCAGGATTGCCCAAGCGACCATGCTGTTACACCCCATGTTTTCGTATGTGAAAGTACGCCATAAGTAAATTGATGAAAGAGATGTACATCCCGCATTTTCGTACGTTAAAGTTTCGTCGTAAGTTAATTGACGTAAGTTCGGGAATGAGATTACTTTAGGATTATAAGTTTTACGCTATTCCGAACAATCGATAAGTAAATTCGTGAAGGTGGGAGGGTAAGCAAATCAAAGAAAATGAGTCTCGTCGAAGTTTGGCAATTTGGGGATAAAATACTGTCCAAGCTATAATACCCCGTATTTATGGACTAGTGCCATACAAGGTACCACATGACTATGATAGTAAGGTGTATAAGGTAGTTAAAAGTGAGTAGTAATTTAAGGAATTTGAGGTAATTCTTAATTATGTGGATAATTGAGTAATTAATGATTTTTAGTGGGAGATTAATTAAAATCTTTAAAAAATTAGAGAACCTCACGTGGCAGCAAACCACTCCAAGATCCACAACTCTTAAGTCATTAGGAAAGGTGGCAATTAAAGGTATGTGGTAAATCCACCACATAAAGTGGGGCCCACATCCATATAAAAGGCATCTCAAAACATAAGAATCATTCTAAGTAACGTGAAATATTCAAATTCAACCTACTTATAAGACCCCTCTAACTTAGTAACGTGAGAATTTTAGCATCTTCAACAAATTCAACAAGGTTTCATGGCAATTCTACAAGATTTTATAGCATCTTAGGCAACGTGAGATTTTGCAATTATAAGGGAGTACAGTGCTTTCTTTCTCAAGAATATCATACGGATTTTTCCCTACTCCGATCTTGCCGTAATGTGTTTTGTCGCAATTAACGTGTGTTAGAGGGATTGTCAAGAGAATCGACTCAGGTATGTTAAGGCCATCCCTTGGCATGATCTATACGACACAAACGAAACAAGCAAATGCACAATTTCCATAAATGACTCTATTCATAGAAATACTAGAGATGCTTATGTTCTTGATTCCCCATTTGTCATATTATTCCATCATCTGTTCATAGGTCTCAGAAAATACGTAAGTTGATAAAGTTTATTTCATGATATTAATCAAAGGCATAATGGTTTTATGGCACTACGAAAGATTTTATTGACGTACTTCTCATGCATTGCATTCATTTACATTGACCCATGACCAGATGGCGTTATATATATATATATATATATATAACGCCATCTGGTCATGGGTCAATGTAAATGAATGCAATGCATGAGAAGTACGTCAATAAAATCTTTCGTAGNTATATATATATATATATATATATATATATATATATATATATATATATATGTATGGGAAAAGGTTACGACGTTATATACGCACCACCACATGATCAGCTGGTATACATTGATGATTTGCCCACAGCACCGGGCTCACCCAAGAACTATCTGCGATGGGGTAGACTACCCCGGCATCCAACCACTTGATAATCTCCTTCTTTACCACCTCTTGCATCGATGTGTTCAATCTCATTTGGTGCTCCACACTAGGCTTGCTTGCTCCAATTTGATTTTGTGCTTACAAATTCCGGCGGGAATTCCTCGGATATCCGCTACTGTCCACCCAATGGATTTCCAATGTTCCCTCAAGACATTCAATAAGTGAACTACCTACACATCATACAACAAAGAAGAAACAATTACAGGTAAAGTATCATTGGAGCCAAGAAATTTATACCTCAAATATGGTGGAAGTGGCTTGAGTTCGAGTCATGGCAACTCAATGATTGAAGGCTTTTCCCTCTATTCTCTAAGTCAAGAGAGAGCTTCTTCGGTGAATAGGTGTAGGACCCACGTCCTTCTAATGCATTTACAACTTCCACGTACCCCTGCATGTCTTCACCATCAAAATTCACCAAAATTGCCGCCAAGGCCTCACCTAGGCACTCTTCTTCCATCTTCATCTCACTTGAATCCTCCACCTCAACAACATCAATGACTGAGATTCCTTCGTATGCATGCGGCAACTTCATACCCTTACTTTCTTGAAAGGTTACTTCTTCATCATTCACTCGGAACTTGATTTCATTTCGTTCTGAATCCATCAGTGCTCTCCCAGTAGCAAGGAACGACCTCCCCAATATGATAGGAATTTCTTTGTTAACGGCACAGTCAAGGATCACAAATTCGGCCGGGAGGAGGAACTTTCCCACTTTCACTAGGACATCATCAACAATTTCCACGGGTCTCTTGATTGAATGATCAGCCATTTGCAATCTCATGCTTGCAGGTCTTGGCAAGCCTAACCCCACTTGCTTGTAAATAACTGATGTGTTGGAGAATTTCGGCACATTTAATACCAATTGCTTAGATTTTAGCTCCTTTTAAATGCAATTATCTTTTATATTTATGTTATTTTGATGTTTTGCAGTGTATGAGGCTTGAGGACTCAAGAACATGGAAATGAAATCAAAAAGCCAAAAAAGGACAAAAACAAGGGAAAATGCGATCGTAGATGTGAATTTGCGGACCACAGATCCAACATGAGGTCCACATAATGGCTAGAGGAACCGCAGAGTCCAACAATTGGTTGGCCAAATTCAATTGCAAGAAATGCGGTCCATTATGCGACCACAGAACAGGTTTGTGGGGCGCATAATGGACCGCGAACCTCCTGAAGAAGTTGCTACGACCAGAAATGCGATGACATTATGCGGTCGCAAACCAACAATGCAGACCGCATAACCAAAATGCGACCTGGGAACTAGGGTTTCAAAGATGCGATGGTTTTGTCAAGAATGCGGACCGCATGTCTAATATGCGATAGAAATGCGGTCCCATAATGAACCTGGAGGGATATTTTTGTCTGAAATTGGTCCCGAGTTTTAGCCCACTATAAATAGATTTATTGAGGTATTATGGGTCATTCTTGTCTGGTTTTTGAGCTACATTCCAAGCCTTTAATATTCTCATCTTTTGGAAGCTTTAGGAGTGAAGAATCTTGCACTTTGTAAGCTTTATGGCATTTAATATTGTTATTTTTTTATATTGGAGCATGTGTAGTTAAGCTTAAATACTGAGGTTGTGGACCCTAAATGGGTGTAATGTCAATAGGTGTTTAACATTGAATATATATATAATGGTTGGTTGATATTTATTTGTTTCTCATTCTTCATTTATTGTTAGTGGTTGCAAACATTACACGTACCATTAAATTCTTTCTTTACTTGAAAAAGTGAGTTAGGATTTGGTAGAAGAAAATATCAAAGACGCAAGGCTTTAAACCTTGTTTAATAGAATCACTTAGGAATAAGTGAGTTTTATTTGGCATAAATTGATTACTCTTAATTGCAACTCTTTTATATTTAGAAAAATCATAAAGAGGAAATACTACCCAACTATTGAAAAATATTGGGTAGTCATTTAGACATCATTTGCATATCAAGAACCTTCCATTAGAAATATATCATATTAACACCGGTAGCATTACATTTCATTAAAGGGGACACAACCTTGGTTTAGTTAATCAAATTAATTACAACCTTGTTCAATCATACTTGTTACTATTTCATAAAATTACAATCCAATCTATTAGCATACTCTTGTTACTTTAACGGAATAGAAATACGATTTAAGTTAAGATTCACACTGTTCAAGTAAACTTTTCTCACCTATTCCCTGTAGGATTCGACCCCAGCCTTGTTGGGTTACTATATTTGACATTGATCGCTTACACTATTTTAAGGTATAATTTGAGCGTATCAAATTTTGGCGCCGGCCGGGGAATAATATTTTGAAATTACTAAATAATGTGCACTTTACTTTATATCTTCTTCTATTCCATCACACGTTGCTTGCTTTGTTTGGTGCACTAGGTGAAAATTGCCGATGTTGATTATGATGAAGACGAGAATCCTTTTGCCGACATCGAGGAATATATTGATGACACCAACGCTATTCTCCCTCCGCGGGTTGAAGCCTCTACATTTAAAGTAGAGCATGGGTTGATACTAATGCTAAAGGCGGAAGGATTATTCTGAAACTCAACGGATGATGATCCGACGCAATACCTTAGGAATTTCTTGGGTGTATGCGGCATGCATAAACAAAACAACATGACAGATGATGCGTTGAGGTTTCGGGTATTCAAATACTCATTGGCGGGGGAAGCGAAAAAATGGCTTCAAAATTTACCTCCTCAGTCTATCACGTCTTGGCCCGAACTTGTCCGTGCCTTCTTATCCAAGTGGTTCCCACAAAGAAAAAAGTCCAAGCTCAGAGATAAAATCTTCTTGTTCAAGCAACTGCCAGGGAAACACTTACATGAGGCATGGGACCGGTTCAAGTTATACCTAGTGAGGTCACCGAATCATGAGTTTCCGGACCATATTTTGATGGAGAAATTTTTATGGGTTTGGATCCACTATCCCAGTCCATAGCTAAAAATGCTGCAGACGGATCCTTCATGGACAAGTCATTCCCTATGATTATTCAAATTCTAGACAAAATGGCAAAGAATAATCAAGCAAGGCACTCTGAAGATGCTAGCGGTGGAATTTCCTATGGTACTCCCTCTCTTACCAACATGATCAAAGAAAATCAAGAGAGAGACCAATTGATTGCCGGTCTTGCCACAAACATTGATGTGTTGATAAAAATGTTCATGGAGAGTCAAGCGAGAAAGGTAAATGTTGTGGAAGACATGAAACCGACAGGAAATCAAGAGTTTGAAGAAGCCAACTATGTTCACAATTCTCAAGGTGGGTACCGCCAACCAAAACAATGGAGCCAAACCCGCAAGGGCAAGGCCAACAAAATTGGCGCAATGAACAAGGTGGGCCGAGTCAAGGAAATTGGAACAACAACAACAATTATGCCAACCGAAGTTCCAACCCTTATGTTCCACCAAGGGGGCAATATCCCAATTCCTCACACTACAAGGAGGGTCCTTCTAATGAGTCCAAGTTGGAGGGGATGATTGAAAAGATCTTGCAAAATCAAGAGTGAGGTGACGCTACAATGAAGAACATGTCCAAAGTAGTGGGGTCACACATCGCTTCCATTCAAAAACTTGAGATGAAAATGCGAGACTTGTCAAGAGAACAAAATCCCAAGCTCAAGGGTACTCTACCTAGCGATACAATTGTCAACCCAAAAGGGAATGCAAGCGGGCCATCTTCTCATTGCATGGACATTACTACTAGAAGCGGGAAAGTACTTCAAGATAAAAGTGAACAAGTGGTTGATGTAGACGATCTTGAGCAAGAAGTGGAAGCACAAGTTGAATTGCCGGTTGTTGTTGAAAGTGAGAAGCCCTCCCAAGAGGTGAAAATCCAAAAAGTAAAGCATGAAGAGGTTAAGGAAACGGTGAGGGAGACCCCAAAAACTCCTCCACCAATTCCTCGACCTACTCCTCCATTCCCTCAAAGGCTTGCAAGAAGGGTAAATTATGGTAAGTTTGAGAAGTTATATGATATTTTGAAGCAATTGTAGGTAAACATCCCATTCTTGGAGGCTTTCCAAGAGATGCCATGATTTGCCAAATACCTAAAGGACTTGACGACCAAGAATAGAACTACGAAGAATGAAGTGGTGAATATGACTCACCGGGTTAGTTCTATTATTGCTACAACCACCGTTGAGAAGAAGGAAGACCCGAGAGCATTCACCATCCCATGTACTATCTGGTTGAGAGATTTTACAAGAGAACTTTGTGATAATGGGGCTATCATAAATTTGATGCCTCTTGATATCTACAAGCAAGCGGGATTAGGTTTTCCAAGACCTACGAGTATGAGATTACAAATGGCCGACCGATCAATCAAGAGACCCGTGGGTATTGTTGATGATGTCTTGGTAAAGGTGGGGAAGTTCCTTCTCCCGCCCAACTTTGTTATCCTTGATTATGCAGTTGACAAGGAAATTCATATCATCTTGGGAAGACCATTCCTTGCTATGGGAAGAGCTTTGATGGACTCAGAACAGAATGAAATCAAGTTCTGAGTGAATGATGAGGAAGTCACTTTCCAAGCTAGTAAGGGTTTGAAGTTTCCAAATGCATCTGAAGGGATCTCGATCATAGATATTGTTGATGAGGTCGAGGATGCTATTGACATGAAGATAGAGGAAGAGTGCCTTAGTGAGGCCTTGGCGGCAATCTTGGTAAATTTTGATGGTGAAGACATGGAGGGGTACGTTGAAGCCATGAATCCATTGGAAGGACGTGAGTCCTACACTTAAGCACCGAAGAAGCTCTCTCTTGACTTAGAGAATAGAGCCACTCCTACCGCAAAGCCTTCCATCATTGAGCCACCACAACTTGATCTCAAGCCACTTCCTTCGCATTTAAGGTATAAATTTCTTGGCTCTAATGATATTTTACCCGTAATTGTTTCCTCTTTGTTGGATGATGTGCAGGTAGGTAAATTTTTGAATGTCTTGCGGGAGAACCATCAAGTAATTGGATGGACAATAGCGGATATCCGAGGAACTCCCGCCGAAATTTGTGAGCATAAAATCCAATTGGAGGAAGGAAGCAAGCCGATTGTTGAACACCAAAGGAGATTGAATCCTTCGATGCAAGAGGTTTTCATGGATCACTTTTCGGTGGTAGGTGACTCTTTTGAGCATTGTCTTGACAATCTTAGACAAGTGCTCAAGAGATGTGATGAGACCAACCTTGTGCTTAACTGGGAGAAATTGCACTTCATGGTGGACGAAGTCATTGTCTTGGGGCACAAAATTTCAAAACATGTCATTGAAGTTGATCGAGCAAAGATTGAAATCATCTCCAAACTCCCTCCACCAACATCGGTAAAAGGCATCCGAAGCATCTTAGGGCATGCCGGATTCTATCTGCGCTTTATCAAGGACGTTTCCAAAATTGCAAATCCTATGTGCAAGCTCATTGAAAAAGACGCCAAGTTTGTGTTTGATGAAAAGTTCCTTAAGGCATTTGAGGAACTAAAGGAGAAGCTCACCACGACACCCATTATTGTCACAACGAATTGGTCTCTTCCATTCGAGTTCATGTGTGACGCCAGTTGTGTAGCAATTGGAGCAGTTCTGGGTCAACGTCGTAACAAGATTCTCCATCCAATTTATTATGCAAGAAAGACACTCAATGGTGCGAAAGTGAACTATACTGTGACAGAGCAAGAGCTTCTTGCAATTGTATATGCCTTTGAAAAATTCCGAGCTTATTTGTTAGGGTCTAAGGTGGTGGTCTACACCAATCATGCCTCTCTTCGCTATCTTATGGAGAAGAAGGATGCCAAACCAAGACTAATCTGGTGGGTCCTCTTATTGCAAGAATTTGACTTTGAAGTCAAGGACCGCAAGGGCACAGAAAACCAAGTGGCGAATCATCTCTCTAGGCTTGAAGAAGACAGACGACCAAAGAAAAATCTTGATATCAATGATGCCTTTCCCGATGATCACATATTGGCATTATCTTCTTCATCTACTCCTTGGTACGCCGATATTGCCAACTACTTGGTTAGTGACCTCATTCTGGATGATTTGGAAGCATACCAAAAGAAGAAGTTCTTGAGAGAGTGTTGGCAATACTACTGGGAAGAACTATTCTTGTTCCGTATTTGTGCGGATAACATCATTAGAAGGTGTGTTCCAGAAGAGGAGATTATGCCAATTCTAAAAGCATTACATGACTCACCGGTTGAGGGTCATCATGGGGGTAATCGAACGACAGAAAAGGTACTTGAATGTGGTTATTATTGGCCGTCGATTTATCATGATGCCAATCAAATGGTCAAGGCTTGTGACCATGTCAGAGGAAAGGATCAATCTCTAAGACGCATAAAATGCCAATGTACTTTGTGATGGAGGTCGAGATCTTTGATGTGTGGGGCATTGACTTTATGGGCCCCTTTGTAAGCTCATGTGGTATGAAATACATCCTGGTGGCTGTGGACTATGTGTCTAAATGGGTCGAAGCAATTTCCTTACCAAACAATGAGGCAAGGAGTGTGATCGCGTTCTTAAAGAAAAACATATTCACACAATTTGGCACTCCAAGAGC
Source organism: Nicotiana undulata (assembly GCA_005239495.1). Classification (NCBI taxonomy): domain Eukaryota; kingdom Viridiplantae; phylum Streptophyta; class Magnoliopsida; order Solanales; family Solanaceae; genus Nicotiana; species Nicotiana undulata. The sequence goes on along the minus strand of ML292934.1, from coordinate 139,578 downwards.
CATTATCAGTGATGGTGGGTCTCATTTCTGTAACAAGGCTTTCATGGGGCTACTAGAGAAATATGGCGTCAAACATAAGGTGGCCACACATTATCATCCCCAATCAAGTGGCCAAGTTGAAGTTTCCAACCGGGAAATCAAGAATATTCTAGCAAAGACTGTTAATGCAAACAGGACCGACTGGTCAAGGAAGCTAGATGACTCATTGTGGGCATATCGCACGGAGTATAAAACCCCTATTGGCACTTCTCCTTACCAGTTAGTCTTTGGAAAGGCTTGTCATCTACCCGTAGAACTAGAGCACAAAGCCATGTGGGCTCTAAAAAGGTTGAACTTGGACTGGGCTGAAGCTGCAAATTTGAGGATAACACAATTCAATGAAATGGAGGACTTCCGTTTCCATGCATATGAAAGTGCAGATGTGTACAAAGAAAGGATGAAGTTTGTCCATGACAAAAAGATCTTGAAAAGGGAGTTCAAGTCGGGTGACTTGGTTTTGATCTTAAACTCAAGGCTCAAATTGTTTCCGGGCAAGCTCAATCGAAGTGGTTCGGTCTGTTCAAGGTGGTAGATGTATCCCCTTTTGGAGCTGTGGAATTAGAATCGAAGGATGGGCTCCGAACCTTCAAAGTAAATGGCCAGCGAGTCAAGCACTACTTAGGCACATATGGAGAAACACATGTGGTGGAACAACTAGCTCTCAAAGGTGGTCCATGCCCGACCAATGAGTGAACCCAAAGAAAAGCCAACTTCGTCGTGCCGCGACGTTAAATCAAGTGCTTCATGGGAGGCAACCCATGTGTGGTAACATCCTTTTTGTCTTTTAAATTTTAACTTTTGTTAGATAGATTAAATTGAGCAATTTAAAGTGCGTGTTAGAGTGCAGGTGATTCAAAAAGTCATAAAATAGGGTAAATTTCCGAGCGAAAAGGAAGAAAAGTCACCATGGGAAGTCTGCTACACATATGCGGTCGCATTTTGACTATGCGGACCGTATAGTGGTCACAAACTTGAGCAGTTTGTTTGGCAAAAATGGGTGGCTGAAATGCGGCGAGGACGTGCACTTTGCGGACCGCATTCTAGTTATGCGATCGCATGTGTGCACCACATTGTGGAAGATGATCAACCTGAGTAAAACCACCGCATAACAAGTATGCGGTCGCATAACATGTTATGCGGTAACTTATCCACCGCATTGTTCCAGGTAAGTATCCCTACCCCTTCGCATATTAACACACACCAGCACTCAAACACATTCACTTCCCTCTTAAACAAAACAAACCAGAAAAAGAAGAAGAAGAAGAAAGGAAACGACTAATTGAAATTGCAAGAGTAACATCGATCCCAATTGTTGAATTCATCTCATAAGCATTTCTCACTCATCCATTCCTGGTATGTTCTCCTTTCCCGATTTCATCCCTGTTGATTGTGAGTTTTTTTTAATTTTATTGTGTTTTTCTTGTTTTATTAGTTTCCTTTAGTGTTTTCTCTTTCTTGCTCTTCGTTATTTGGGTATCTGCTCGTAATGGGGGATTCTGGGACGATTGGTTAAGTATGAGCTTGCTGGGTAGTAAAATTAGGGTTACCATTGTTGGGGTAGGAGAAAGCTATAAGAACGATGGCTTCTGCGGGCCACAAAGTCGTTTGTTGGTCCGCATCATTGTCGCATAAGTAACCCTAGGTGACTCGAGGAAGACGATGAAATGCGGAAACTTTGTGATCGCATAATTGATATGCGTACCGCAAAGTCACCGCATACCTCAACAGTTTAGGGCCTGGAGTAACATGTTGTTTGCGGAGGGTTTTGCGATCGTACAATGTGATGACCTTTTCAAGTGCATAGTTCTACGATGGTTATGCAAACCGCATAATGGATATGCGATCGCATAATTAACTTTCTTCAGCAGATAAACATTGTGCGACATGTTTGCGGGCTGCATAGTGGTTATGCGATCGCATAACCTGTCGCATATTTGACTTTCTTTGTAATATTTTCTTCTAATGTTTGCTATGTCGCTCACACTTCATTTCTTTGCAGACATGGCCCCCAAGAAGTCTATCGCTACTAAGAAAAGGGCGTCCTTCGGTTATCAATCACAACAAGACAAACGTTCATGACAAGAATCATCCCAATCTATTGCTGAACATCCTTCCCAGTCTGATGAGGAGGAGACCTTGCTAGCATTCGACCTATAGGCTGAGGCAAGAAGAAAATAAGGAGCTGACTTCCAACTCCGTTTTGAGCTCACTGGTTCTAGGACTCTATATAAACAAGGGCTCACGAAACGGAAAATCCTTGCAGAGAAACAACTAAGTCTGAACGGTCTACAGGAGCAGTACCCTCACATATTAGAGAACATCAAAGCTAGAAAATGGGAGTGCTTCACTGAGCTGCCTGATGAATTCAATGAAACACTGGTGCGAGAGTTCTATGCATCCTACGGGGCCTCCAGAACACCTCACCACAAGCGTAACAAAGTATTATGTGAGACTGTATTGGTTCGGGGGAAGTAGGTGCTTTATGACAGGGCATCTATAAATGATCGATATTTTTCAAATGGGCGTCCGGGCACAGCTGAGTACGAGGACAAATATGCCAACAAAGATGGTGAGCGTGCCTGGATTGCCTCAGTGATCGCCAAGGGGACCCCAGCTTGGATTGACCCTCAGCATAAAATTTTCAAGGAAGATCTTACACAAGAGGGCCGGTTCTGGCTCAACTTTGTCTCCTCCCGCTTAATACCACCCCGGAATGAAACAAATATAAGCATTAAGAAAGCTCTTCTCATTGCATGCATTATTACCGGGGTCAAGATCGATGTGAGTGACATTATCTTCCGAGAGATCGGGGTCCGGGCCAATCAGATAGCCATGTCACTTCCTTTCCCATGCTTGATCACAACCCTCTGTCAGGCTGTGGAAGTTCCTACAATTCCACACTCTAACAAGATGGGAAAAACGCTGAAGGATATCGATATCACGCACATTAGTGATGCGGTGCCACAGGTAGCTGCTGCTCCTCCAGAGGTTCATATCCAAATTACTGCTCCAGATACATGCATATCAGACTCTCAGGCACTGGTTTCTCCCCAGGACACAGTGGCATCCACTGCTACTCCACAACCTACCTCTCACAGGCCACCATTGCCCAGCCGCTGCCTCACTGCCAGTTCTTTCGAGGCTCGGTCTCGTAGCTCAACATACAAATGCTAAGGTAGACCGGCTTCTGAAGGACCTCCTTACACTCATCAGTCAGGCATTGACCCCTATCCAATCCTTAGTGAAGGCCCTACAACAACAACACACATCTTATGAGGGTCGCCTGAAGAAGCTTGAGTTGCGGACTGAAAAGATAGAGCGAGGTGAGGTTGGAGACTTGCCAAAGCTCTATGATGATGTTGCTACACTTAGACTGAGCTACACAAAATGCAAAATTTGGAGTTCGATCTATCCTCCCTCATGCCCAAGGAAGGAGAGCAGGGAGCGGGCACCTCCTGTGCTGGGTTGGGTCTTGACTTCTCCACATTGATGACTGATCCTGCGCCACAGACTGTCGGTGCTTCCCTGACTCCAGCTCCCCTGCACACATATACATCCCTTTTGGGAAAGATTCCGGACACTCTGCAAAGTCCGAGAGTGGGGAGTCAGCCGAGGAGGAGACTGATAAGGAGTCATGGTCCGAGGAAGAGGAGGTTCCTCAGGAGAAATGCAAGGAGGTTGATGTCTCCACAACTGTAGAGGAGGAAGAATAAGCATTTGTTCAGCAGACGATTGCACATTCGCTAGCAGAAATGGTCACCCAAGCCACATCATCGACCATTCTGCCATCAGCAGGCAAGGCTAGCAGCTCACAAGCCCCAGCTCCAGTATCGGGGCAGTTGGAGATCACTCCTCCATCAGTGGAGGTCACTCCTCAGGCCGATATATCATCAGCCCCAACTCCATCATCAGAGGGTGACCCCACCATCATTCAGCTGGCTTCCGACTCCCATAGCACTTAGTGCGCCTCAGGGAGCCCCTAAACTCTGTCTTACATTCTTATGCATTGGGGACAATGCATGATTTTTAGTTGGGGGTGGTATAGCCTTGTACAAACTTTTGGAAATCCTTGAACTGGTGTACATGCTTTTGTGTTATATAAGCAAATTTCTCGTTAACTTTTGTATATACTTGTGTTGTCTTTGTACATATGTTATCTTTGTAAAAAAACAAAAACAAGTAGATAGTTGGATGCGTGTTCATCTTTAGTAATTAGCAATGAATTCCCCTTGGTTTTTCTTCGCCGGGTTCTTTTCCAAGGGTGTAATAGTAGAACTACGACAGTAGGATGAAACATGTTGATCGGTTTGGTGTAATTGTTTAGTCTCAAGCATGCATGTCTGTAAATAACCTATACCCTTCCGTTAATATTTAAAAAAAATATTGTTGTATAGGCAATCAACTGTGTGAACTTGAGGCTCGCTCTTTGACTCTATGTTTACTTAGAACTATACATGTAAATATGATAAAAGCTTCGAGGTTCCAAGTGTTGACTCGAGGGCTAAAACTATGTTAAGTCAAACAGTTCGTGTGCCATGTGTGTTAGTCTTTGTATAAATAATTCTTGTGTTTACTTCTTTCATCTAGAACTTGCCCGGTTGGTCTGTCGATGCTAATGATAATTACACTTGGTTGGAGAAATGACCTTAGGCAGTCTTTGTGATATTGGAAAACCCAATTAGCCTTTCAAGCTACCCATTGTATAGATATTATCACTAGTTACCCCATTTGAGCCTTTAACCTTTTCGTTGATCACCTCATTACAAACCCTTCCCTTTTTTGTAAAATAATTTCCTCTTTTGAACCCGTCCCTCCTTGAACATTGAGAATTAGGCTAAAAGCCTAAGTTGGGGGTGTGGTGTCAAGCCGGAATTGGCAAGGTTGTACATTGAGTGTAGGAAAGTATACCTCAAAATATTAAATTATTCAAGCTCCAAAATAAAAATAAAAAAAAATATAAGAGAAAAGAAGAAAAAAAAGATGTGTGTATATATACAATTATGGAGCCGTGAAGAAAATTAGAGAGGTATTTAAGGTTGTTCGATGTTGGTAACCAGGAGCCAATGAGGGCTATGTGGTTTGAAAAGAAGCAAAGGGCAACAAGAAAGAAAAATGTGAGTAGTGTTCAAGGAGGGTGTAGTCACTTGTACCCAAATGTTTATCTGACCCTTCCCTAAACCTACATTACAGCTTAAAAAGTCCTTATGGGATCTCCAACCGGACGTTCTTACAATAAAGCGTTGAATTAAAATAAGGGCAAGCTTATGGTATGGCATGTTGTAACACTTGAAACTCTTTTGTGAGAGTGAGTGTCTTTGTGAATCCGTCCCTTTTGCTGTCATTGTAAATATTGTGAGTTTGGGACTTTCTTTCTAGTGAGGGCACATGAATTGTGAGGTTAAACAAAAGTTGAGTTCTTGAAGTCGAACACAAGTGCACTCAGCTGAGAGTAACATTTTGTCAAATTGGTCGAGGCTCAAGGTTCACAAGTTGATTAGTTTTTTGTAAATAACATTCATTATTTAGGAAGGGTAAATAAACGAGAGTGCATGCTTGCAATACTAACAATTAACACCGTCCATGGTCATTATTGTTTCCTATCGTTTAGTTGCTTGAGGACAAGCAAGAGTTTAAGTTGGGGGTGTTGATGTGCCGGAGAATTTCGGCACATTAATACCAATTGCTTAGATTTTAGCTCGTTTTAAATGCAATTATCTTTTATATTTATGTTATTTTGATGTTTTGTAATGTATGAGGCTTGAGGACTCAAGAACATGGAAATTAAATCAAAAAGCCGAAAAAGGACAAGAACAAGGGAAAATGCGATCGCAGATGTGAATTTGCGGACCGCAGATCCAACATGCGGTACGCATAATGGCCAGAGGAACCGCAAAGTCCAATAGTTGGTTGGCCAAATTCAAGTGCAAGAAATGCGGTCCATTATGCGACCGCAGAACAGGTTTGCGGGCCGCATAATGGACCGCGAACCTCCTGAAGAAGTTGCTACGACCATAAATGCGATGACCTTATGCGGTCACAAACTAACAATGCAGACCGCATACTGGGAACTAGGGTTTCAAAGATGCAATGGTTTTGTCAAGAATGCGGACCGCATGTCTGATGTACGACAGAAATGCGCTCACATAACCAACCTGGAGGGGTATTTTTGTCCGAAATTGATCCCGAGATAGCCAACTATAAATAGATTTATTGAGGTTTTATGGGTCATTCTTGTCTGGTTTTTGAGCTACATTCCAATCCTTTAATATTATAATCTTTTGGAAGCTTTAGAAGTGAAGAATCTTGCACTTTGTAAGATTTATGGCATTTAATATTGTTATCTTTTTGTATTGGAGCATATGTAGCTAAGCTTAAATACTTAGGTTGTGGACCCTAAATGGGTCCAATGTCAATGGGTGTTTAACATTGAATATATATAATTGGTTGGTTGATATTTATTTGTTTCTCATTCTTCATTTATTGTTAGTGGTTGCAAACATTAACAAGTGCCATTAAATTCTTTCTTTACTTGGAAACATGAGTTAGGATTTGGTAGAACTAAATATCAAAGACTCAAGGTTTTAAACCTTGTTTAATAGAATCACTTAGGAATAAGTGAGTTTTATTTGGCATACATTGATTACTCTTAATTGAAACTCTTTTATATTTGGAAATATCATAAAGAGGAAATACTACCCAACTATTGGAAAATATTGGATAGTCATTTAGACATCATTTTCATATCAAGAACCTTCCATTAGAAATATATCATATTAACACCAGTATCATTATATTTCATTGAAGGGGACACAACCTTGGTTTAGTTAATCAAATTAATTACAACCTTGTTTAATCATACTTGTTACTATTTCATAAAATTACAATCCAATATATTACCATACTCTTGTTACTTTAACGGAGTATAAATACGATTTAAGTTAATATTCACACTGTTCAAGTAAACTTTTCTCGCCTATTCCCAGTGGGATTCGACCCCAACCTTGTTGGGTTACTATATTTGACATCGATCGCTTACACTATTTTAATGTGTAATTTGAGTGTATCAATAGCAAGAGGGCATCAAGTTAATGCTATCCCCATTGTCACAAATCTCCCTCACAAAATCTCGCAAGCCAATCGTACATGGGACGGTGAATGCTCCCAGGTCTTCTTTCTTTTCGACAGTTGTTGTTGCAATAATAGAACTAACCCGTTGAGTCACACTCACCACTTCATTTTTGGTAGATATTTTCTTAGTTATCAAGTCCTTTAAGTATTTAGCAAATCCCGGCATCTCTTGGAAGTCTTCCACGAATGGAATGTTCACCGACAATTGCTTTAGAATGTCATAAAACTTCTCGAACTTGCTATCATCCACCCTTCTAACAAGCCTTTGAGAAAATGGAGGGGTAGGTCGAGGAATTGGTGCTAGATCTTTTGGGGCATCTTTCACCTTTTCCTTTACCTCATCATGGCATGCTTTTTGGACTTTCACCTCTTGGGGGAGCTTTTCAACTTCAACAACAATCGGTACTTCAACTTGTGCCTCAAATTCTTGCTCAAGGTCATCAACTTCAACCACTTGTTCATTTTATCCTTGAAGTACCTTCCCGCTTCGCATGGTGATAGCCACGCAATGAGAAGTTGGCCCACTCCCATTGCCTTTAGGGTTGGCAATAGTGTCACTTGGGAGTGTACCTTTTAGCTTAGGATTTTGTAATCTTTACAAATCTCGTATTTGCATTTCAAGATTTTGTATAGAAACGGTGTGTGACCCCACAAGTTCGGCCATGTTTTTAATTGTAGTGTCGCCTCTTTCTTGATTTTGAATGATATTTTCAAGCACGCCTTCCAACTTAGATTCACTTGAAGAACCCTCCTTATAATGCGAGGAGTTAGAATATTGTCCCTTTGGTGGAACATAGGGGTTAGAAATCCGGTTGGCATAATTGTTGTTGTTGTTGCTCCAAGTGCCTTGACTCGAACCGCCTTGATCATTTCTCCAATTTTGATGGCCTTGCCCTTGCGGGTTTGGCCTCCATTGATTTTGTTGGAGATAACCACCTTGAGAATTATGAATATAGTTTGCTTCCTCGAACTCTTGATTTACCATGGGTTGCATCTCTTCCACAACATTTACATTATTTGTCTGACTTTCTGTGAACATCTTGGTTATCACATCAATGTTCATTGAAATCCCAGCAATCAATTGGTCTCTCTCTTGGTTTTCTTTAATCATGTTGGTTAGAGAGGGAGTACCGTATGCAATTCCACCAATGGCATCTTCAGAGTGCCACACTTGGTTATGCTTGGCCATTTTATCTAGAATTTGTGTAATCCTGGGGATTGTTTTGTACATGAAAGATCCATCTGCTGCGTTTTTAGGTATAGACTGTTTCAGTGGATCCAAACCCATGTAAAATTTCTCCAACAAAATTGTATCCGAAAAACCATGTTTCGGTGACTTCACTAAGTATAACATGAAACAGTCCCACGCGTCATGTATGTGTTCTCCTGGTAGTTGTTTGAAGAAGAAGATTTTATCTCTGAGCTCGGATTTCTTGCTCTGTGGGAATCATTTGGCTAAAGCACAGACGATTTCGGGCCAAGAGTGTATAGAATGAGGAGGTAGATTCTGGATCCATTTTCTCGTCTCTCTAGTTAATGAGTATTTGAACATCGGCAGTCTCAGGTCATCGTCTGTCACATTGTTCTGTTTATGCATTGCGGTCACACCCAAGAAGTTCCTAAGGTGTTGCGTTGGATCATCATCTGTAGAATTCCTGAATAATCCTTCTGCCTTGAGCATTAGGATTAACCCATGCTCTACCTTGAATGTAGCAGCGTCAACCCACAGAGGGCAATGGCGTTGGTGTCATCAATATATTCCAAAATATCCGCAAAGGGATTATCTTCTTCATCATAATCGGTCATGCTTACCTAGCACACCAAGCAAAGCAAGCAAAGTGTGATGGAATAGAAAGAGATGTAAAGAAAAGTGCACACTAGTTAGTAATTTCAAAACCGTATTCCCCGGCAACGGCGCCAAAATTTGATATGCTCAAATTACACTTTAATAACTAGTGTAAAGCGGTCGATGTCAAATATAATAACCTAACTAGGTTGGGGTCGAATCCCACAGGGAATGAGTGTGAAAAGATTACTTGAATAGTGTGAAACTTGACTTAAATCGTGATTCTATTCCGCTAGCTAAAAAGAGTGTTGTAATTGAGTGAAATAAAAACGAGTGTAATTGTGTAAGATTGTAATTAATTTGATTAACGAAACCAAGGTTGTCCCCTTCAATGACATGTAATGCTATCGGCGTTGATATGATATATTTCTAATGGAAGGTCCTTTGATATGCAAATGATTTCTAAATGACTACCCAATATTTTCCAATAGTTGGGTAGTATTTCCTCTTAATGATTTTTACAAATATAAAAGAGTTGCAATTAAGAACAATCAATTTATGCCAAGTAAAACCCACTTATTCCTAAGCGATTCTATTAAACAAGGTTTAAAGCCTTGAGTTTTTGATATTCACTTCTACCAAACCCTAACCCACTTTTCCAAGTAAAGAAAGAGTAAAATGGTGTTTGTTAATGTTTGCAACCACCAACAATAAATGAAGAATGAGAAATGAATAAATATCAACCAACCATTATGTAACGACCCGGTCGGTTGTTTTGAGAGTTAGAGCCCCGATCCCCTAATAATTTCTTCTCCCATGTCTATTTCTGCTTTTGGGACTTTTCGGAACGTTTAGTTGTGAATTTCGGAGGGTTTTTGGACACATAGTCCTTATATGTGAGTTTAAGCTTTAGAAATTGGGCCATAGTTGGAACTGTGTGAAGACGGGTCCAGAATGGAATTCCGTCAACTCTATTAGCTCCGTTGGGGTGATTTCGGGGATAGGAGTGTGTTCGGAATGTGTTCACGAGGTCTGTAGTAGATTTAGGCTTGAATTGACAAAAATTAGAATTTCGGCGATTTCAGCCGATAGGTGGAATGTTGATATCGGGCTCGGAATGGGATTTCGGAAGTGGCAGTAGGTCTTTAGTGTCATTTATGACATGTGTGTAAAATTTGAGATCATTCGGACAAGATTTGACGGGTTTCGGCATCAGTAGTAAATTTTGGAAAGTTCATAAGTTCTTAGGCTTGAATTAATGCATAATTGGTGATTTTAATGTTAGGCGATGTGTTTTGAAGACTCGACTAAGTTTGGATAAGGTATTAGGACTGGTTGGTAAGTTTGGTTGAGGTCCCGGGGGCCCCGGGGATGTTTCGGATGCTCAACGGGTGATTTTTGAACTTGGAAAACCAGCTGAACCATTGCTGGTTCTGGTGTCTCGCACCTGCGGATGGGGAGCCGTAGGTGCGGACACGCAGGTGGGGAGGTGGGGCTCGCAGGTGCGGATTTGGTCAAGGGCTGCCAGGCTCGCAGGTGCGAACGGATTTTCGCAGGTGCGGAGCCGCAGATGCGGCCCAACAAGCGCAGGTGCGACCCTAGTTGAATTAATGAGTTTTCGCACCTGCGATGGATTTTCTGCAGGTGCGGTCCAAGAGTCGCAGGTGCGGAATCCCTGGGCTGTTTATACAAATTTCGAGGGTTTTAAATTCATATCTCCTAAAATGATTTAGATCTCGGGTGTTGGCGATTTTTAGTGGGTTTTGAAGAGAAGATTCATAGGTAATGATTTCTAACCTTAATTCACTTGTATATCATTAATCCCTAGCAATTGCTTCAATCTAATCAATGAATTTGGGTGAAAAATCATGAAAATGGGATGAAAGTTCCCCAAGTAGAAATCTGAGAAGTTAGGGAGATTTTCATGTTGGATTTTGATGATTCTTGTTCGAGTGAGTTCGTGAGTGAATGGGTGTTCGGAATTTATGATTTTACCCGATTCCGAGATGTGATCCCGGTGGACTTTTTGGGAAATTTTCCTAATTTCGCATGTTAGCTTCGAACTTATTAAGTATTTTGATTCCTTAAAGTGATATTTACATTATGCAATCGAATTGAATAGATTTGGGCCATTCAGAGTCAGATACTCGTGGCAAGAGCGTGGTTTTGAGTTGAGTAGTGCATTCTAGGTAAGTGGCTTTCCTAACTCTGTGTTGGGGACTTCCCCTTAGGCTGTTTTGATACTATTTGTTATATGGGCGCCGTGTACGTGAGGTGACGAGTACGTACACGTGCCATTGTTGCTTAATTTCCATTTTTTCTATACATGCCATAAATCATTTTACTCCTATTTCACTGTCAATGTGCTACTTGTGTAGTTTAGATTAGGAAGAAGCATGCCTACATGTTTTACCTAAATTCCCTATTTGATACAATGCGTACCATGTTAGTTAGTCTTTATCTTGTTCTTGTCTGTGATTCCTTTCCTGAGCTGTTTAAATACCCGTATCCGACATTCATTCGGATTTCATATTTAAATTGGGACTATGGACGTATTTCGGGAGCTTTCCCCCTATATTGCATATTTAAATTGGGACTACGGACGTATTCCGGGAGCTTTTCCCCTGTACTGCATATTTAAATTGGGACTACGGACGTATTCCAGGAGCTTTCCCCCTGTACTGCATCTTTACATCTGGAACTACGGGACGTATCCCGGGAGATTCCACCGTGTGATAGTTGTGTTGAGCCCAGGGCTCCCTGTTGTTGTTTTACTTTCAGATTATTGGTTCTACTGCTTATCTTAGCTTTTATATCTTTTCGTACTATTTCTAAACTACTTTACTTATAAAACTCCAGTAGAGCCTTAACCTGACCTCGTCACTACTTGACTGGGGTTAGGCTTGGCAGTTACTGGATACCATTTGAGGTGTACTCATTCCCTTTCCTGCATATGTTTTCGTGTGCAGATACAGGTACCATCACTCAGGTTCGTGGCTGGGGTCCGAGTAGCTGCTTGAGGAGATCGATAGGTAATTCTGCCGCGTCCGTAGAGTCCTTCGAGTCACCTTCCACTCCAGACTTAGATAGATTTTTCATGTTTTTCCCTTACGTTGTGTAGAGCTACTTTGCGATAGAGCTTGTGACTATTGTGATATTTCGGGTTTTGGGAGTTATAATTGTACATGCCGAGCGGCTGTGTTATGTCTATTTATGTTTCCTTTCTGTCTTTATTTTATTATATTTATTTTCCGCAAATTTAGGCTTACCTAGTCGTAGATACTAAGCGCCGTTACGATACATTTCGAAGGGTAAATAAGGTCATTACAAGTTGGTATATGAGCGTCTAGGTTCATAGGAGTCACACGTCATAAGCCAGTTTATTAGAGTCTCGTAGATTGGTGCGGAGACGTCCGTATATATCTTCGAGAGGCTATGTAACTTTTAAGAATGATCATATTCTTTGGAATTCCTTGTCGTGCTAGTTACTGTCATAAAAATTCTAAAACTCTATTATACCCTTGCTCATAGATGGTGAGGACCCGTACCGGACATACTGACGATCAGGCACCCGAGCCCCCAGCCAGAGCCGCCAGAGGTAGGGGCAGGGGTAGAGGACGAGCATGCGGTGCAGCCCGAGCACCGGCGAGAGAAGATACGGAGGAGCCCCCAAAAGCTACAGTTAGAGGGGCACAAGAGGTCCCTACTATTACTCCAGCCCTCCAGGAGACTTCGGCTCAGTTCATGAGCCCCTTCTGCACTCTGTCTCAGGCAGGACTACTCCCTATAGCTCCAGCTACATCCCAGGCCGAGGGAGGGGCACAGACTCCCGCAGCCCATACTCTTGAGCAGAGGGTCCATATTGGGCAAGTTCTAGAGTATATTCCTATGCCCCCAGCGGCGCCAGCTCAACATGAGGCTAGGGTAGCTGCTTCTGAGGCAGAGCAGCTTAGACTTGAGAGGTACAAGAAGTACCACCCACCTGACTTCAGCAGACTAGCTTCAGATGACGCTCTGGGTTTTCTTGAGTAGTGTCATCGCATTCTCTGCACTATGGGTATTGTGGAAACCAGTGGGGTTTCTTTCACCGCTTTCCAGCGGAGGGGAGCGACTTATAAGTGGTGGCGTGCCTTTGAGTTGAGTAGTTCGAAGGAGGAAACTTCACTTACTTGGGATCAGTTCTCTGAGATGTTTTTGCTTGAGTTTTTCCCTCAGAGCCTCAGGGACGCTTGGCGTGCGGAGTTTGAGCAGTTACGCTAGGGTACCATGACTGTATCAGATTATGCAGTCTGTTTCAGTGACTTGGCTCGTCATGATCAGAGAGAGGGTTCGACGCTTTATTGAGGGACTCCACCCCAGTATTCAGACCAGTATGGCCAGAGAGTTGGAGACAGATATCACTTACCAGCAAGCCGTAAGTATTGCCCGGAGGATTGAGAGTATGTTAGCCCGGGACAGGGAGGAGAGAGAGGCCAAGAGGTCTCGAGAGACTGGTCATTTTTCGGGAGTTCGTGCACCACCAACATGCTATGGTAGGGGTTTTGTGAGTCGCCCTGTTCATTCAGCTCTTCCAGCAGCCAGTGGTATTCCACCTCCTCCTAGACCTCAGGAGCCTTATTATGCACCACCAGTATCTAATGTGCCTCCTGATCGAGGTGCTATCACCGGCCAGTCCAGCAGGCCAGTTCAAAGTCAGCACCAATCGCCACATCCTCCGAGGGGTTGTTTTGGGTGTGGTGACCCTCGCCACGTGATCAGTGATTGCCCTAAAGCCGGGAGGGTGCACTATCTCAGACTTATCAGGCCCTACGTGCTCCACGGGGTCCTCCAGCTGCTACCCCACCTCCTCAGACAACTCGAGGTAGAGGTCGGGGAGGTCGAGGTCGCCCTAGAGGGGGAGGCCAGGCCAGGTACTATGCTCTTCCAGCCCGTTCAGAGGCCGTAGCTTCAAATTCAGCCATTACAGGTATTGTCCCTATTTGTCATAGGGATGCATCTATATTATTTGACCCAGGCTCTACGTATTCATATGTGTCTTCTTATTTGCTTCACATCTGGGGATATCTCGGGATTCTTTGAGTTCCCCCGTTTATGTTTCTACTCCCATGGGAGATTCTCTTGTTGTGGACCGCGATCGGTCGTGTTTGATTGTTATCAGTGGTTTTGAGACCATTTTGTATCTGTTATTACTCAGTATGGTAGATTTCGATGTTATCTTAGGCATGGACTGTTTGTCGCCCCATTATGCTATTCTTGATGGTCATACCAAGATCGTGACGCTGGCTATGCCAGGTTTACCGAGGTTAGAGTGGAGAGGTTCCTTAGAGTATACTCCACGTCGAGTCATTTCTTTTCTTAAGGCTCAGCGGATGGTGGATAAGCGGTGTGATGCGTACTTAGCCTATGTGAGAGATGTTAGTGTTGATACTCTTACAGTTGAGTGAGTTCCAGTTGTGCAGGACAATCCTGATGTTTTTCCAGCTGATCTTCCAGGTATGCCGCCCGATAGAGATATTGACTTCAGCATTGATTTGTTGCCGGGCACTCAGCCCATTTCCATTCCTCCCTATCGCATGGCTCCTCCTGAATGAAGGAGTTGAATGGGCAGTTGCAGGAGTTGCTTGATAAGGTTTTCATCAGGTCCAGTGTATCACCTTGGGGTGCTCCGGTATTATTTGTGAAGAAAAAGGATGGTTCTATGCGTATGTGCGTTGATTGCCAGCAACTGAATAAGGTTACAGTGAAGAACAGGTACCCATTGCCTCGAATCGATGATTTATTTGACCAGTTACAGGGTGCCAGGGTATTTTCCAAGATTGACTTGCGTTCTGTCTATCATCAATTGACGATTCGGGAGCCGGATCTCCCGAAGACTGCCTTTAGGACCAGATATGGACACTATGAGTTTCTTGTCATGTCATTTGGGCTGACCAATGCCCCAACAACCTTTATGCATTTGATGCACAGTGTGTTCCGAACTTATCTTGACTCCTTCGTCATCGTGTTCATTGACGACATCTTGGTATATTCTCGGTCCCTGGAGGATCATGATCAACATTTGAGGACCGTGCTTCAGACTTTGAGGGAGAAGAAATTGTATGCAAAATTTTCTAAGTGTGAATTTTGGCTTGATTCTGTGGCATTCTTAGGCCATGTGGTGTCTTGTGATGGGATCAAGGTAGATCCGTAGAAGGCGGAGGCGGTGCAGAGTTGGCCTAGACCATCTTCAGCCACTGAGATTCGCAGTTTCCTTGGTTTGGCTGGGTACTATCGCCGTCTTGTGGAGGGATTTTCATCCATCGCAGCACCTATGACCAGATTGACCCAAAAGGGTGCTTCGTTAAGTTTGAATGAGGAGTGTGAGGAGAGCTTTCACAATATCAAGACATCCCTGACTACAACTCCAGTGTTGGTATTGCCCACGAGTTCAGGGTCCTATACAATCTATTGTGATGCTTCAAGGATTGGCCTTGGGGCGGTGTTGATGCAGGACGGTAGGGTGATTGCCTACGCGTCCAAACAGTTGAAGGTGCATGAGAAGAACTATCCAGCTCATGATCTCGAGTTGGCAGCGATTGTTCACGCCCTAAAAATATGGTGTCATTATTATACAGTGTTCCTTGTGAGATTTTCACTGATCAACGAAATTTACAACACTTATTCAAGCAAAAGGACCTCAAGTTGCGCCAGCGTAGGTGGTTGGAGTTACTCAAGGATTATGACACCATTATATTATACCACCCAGGAAAGGCCAATGTGGTGGCCGATGCCTTGAGTCGCCGGGCGGAGAGTTTGGGGAGTTTGGCATATCTTCTGGCAGTTGAGAGGCCCTTAGCCTTGGATGTTCAGTCCTTAGCCAGTCAGTTCGTGAGACTGAACCTTTCGGAGCCTTGCCGGGTTTTAGCTTGTGTGGTTGCTCGATCTTCTCTTTATGACCGTATCAGAGAGCGCCAGTATGATGATCCCAATCTTCTGGTTCTTCAGGAAAGGGTTCAGCGAGGTGATGCTTGAGATGTGACTATAGGTGATAATGGCGTGATGAGGATGCAGGGACGTATTTGTATGCCCAATGTAGATGGGCTTCGGGAGTTTATTCTTGAGGAGGCCCATAGCTCGCGGTATTCCATTCATCTGAGGACCGCGAAGATGTACCAGGATTTGAGACAAGACTATTGGTGGCGAAGGATGAAAAAGGATATAGTGGAGTTTGTAGCCAAGTGTCTCAACTATCAAGTAGTCAAATATGAGCATCAAAGATCGGGAGGGTTACTTCAGCAGATTGAGCTTCTAAAGTGGAAGTGGGAGCGGATCACCATGGACTTCGTGGTTAGACTTCCTCAGACTTTGAAGAAGTTCGATGCTATTTGGGTGACAGTGGATCGGCTGAAAAAATCAGCCCATTTCATTCCAGTGTTGACAACATATTCCTCCGAGAGGTTGGTTGAGATTTATATCAGGGAGATTGTTCGCCTCCACGACATTCTAGTATCTATCATTTCAGGCAGAGGTACACAGTTCACTTCACGGTTCTGGAGAGCCGTACAACAGGAGTTAGGCACCAGGGTGGAGTTGAGTACAACCTTTCACCCTCAGACGGACGGGCAGTCCGAGCGCACGATTCAGATTCTTGAGGATATGCTCCGTGCCTGTGTGATGGATTTTGGAGGGTCATGGGACCGATACCTGCCACTTGCAGAGTTTGCTTATAATAATAGTTACCAGTCCAACATTCAGATGGCACCATATGAAGCTTTGTATGGTAGACGGTGCAGGTCTCTAGTGGGATGGTTTGGGTTGGGCGAGGCCCGATTGTTGGGTACAAATTTGGTCCAGCATGCCCTGGACAAGGTGAAGGTGATTCAGGAGAGGCTTCGCACAGCTCAGTCCAGGCAGAAGAGTTATGCGGACCGAAAGGTTCGTGATTTGGCATTTATGATTGGTGATCGGGTTTTGCTTCGGGTATCGCCTATGAAGGGCGTCATGAGGTTTGGGAAGAAGGGTAAGCTGAGTCCGAGATTTATTGGTCCTTTTGAGGTATTGCAGCGGGTTGGGGAGGTTGCTTATGAGCTAGCCTTGCATCCCAACCTAGCAGGAGTTTATCCGCTATTCCGCGTCTCTATGCTCAAAGAGTATCACGGTGACCCGACTCATGTTTTGGATTTCAGTACAGTCCAGTTGGACAAGGATTTATCATATTTTGAGGAGCCAATAACTATATTGGATAGACAAGCCAGAAAACTAAGGTAAAAGAATATTGCATCAGTAAAGGTTTAGTGGAGGGGCCAGCCGGTCGAGGAGGCGACTTGGGAGACCGAGCAGAATATGCGCAGTCAGTACCCTCATCTTTTTACAGCTTCAGGTATATCTCTATACTCATTCGAGGACGAACAATTTTCTTAAGAGGGGGAGAATGTAACGACCCGGTAGGTCAATTTGAGAGTTAGCGCCCCGATCCCCTAATAACTACTTCTCCCATGTCTATTTCTGTTGTTGGGACTTGTCGGAATGTTTAGTTGTGAATTTCGGAGGGTTTTTGGACACATAGTCCTTATATGTGAGTTTAAGCTTTAGAAATCGGGCCGTAGTTGGAACTGTGTGAAGACGGATCCAGAATGGAATTCCGTCAACTTCGCTGGCTCTGTTGGGTGATTTCGGGGTTAGGAGTGTGTTCGGAATGTGTTTTTGAGGTCTGTAGTAGATTTAGGCTTGAATTGGCGAAAGTTAGAATTTTGGCGATTTCGGCCGATAGGTGGAATTTTGATATCGGGCTCGGAATGGGATTTCGGAAGTGGAAGTAGGTCCGTAGTGTCATTTATGACATGTGTGTAAAATTTGAGGTCATTCGAACTAGATTTGATGGGTTTCGGCATCAGTTGTGGATTTTGGAAATTCATAAGTTCTTAGGCTTGAATTCATGCATAATTAGTGATTTTGATGTTAGGTGATGTATTTTTAAGACTCGACTAAGTTTGGATAAGGTATTAGGACTGGTTGGTAAGTTTCGTTGAGGTCTCGGGGCCCCGGGGATGTGTCGGATGCTCAACGGGTGATTTTTGAACTTGGAAAACCAGCTGAACCATTGCTGGTTCTGGTGTCTCGCACCTGCGGATGGGGACACGCAGGTGCGGAGGTGGGGTTCGCAGGTGCGGATTTGGTCAAGACTGCCAGGCTCGTGGGTGCGGACGGATTTCCGCATGTGCGGAGCCACAGAAGGGGCCCTGCAACTGCAGGTGCGACCCCAATTGAATTAATGCATTTTCGCACCTGCGATGGATTTTCCGCTGGTGCGGTCCAAAAGTCGCAGGTGCGGAATCCCTGGGGTGTTTATACAAAATTCGAGGGTTTGAAATTCATATTTCCTAAAAAAATTTAGAGCTCAAGTTTTGGCGATTTTCAGTGGGTTTTGAAGAGAAGATTCATAGGTAATGATTTCTAACCTTAATTCACTTGTATATCATTAATCCCTAGAAATTTCTTCAATCTAATCAATGAATTTGGGTGAAAAATCATGAAAATGGGATGAAATTTCCCCAAGTAGAAATCTGAGAAGTTAGGGATATTTTCACGTCAGATTTTGATGATTCTTGTTCGAGTGAGGTCGTGAGTGAATGGGTGTTCGGAATTTATGATTTTTACCCGATTCCGAGACGTGGGCTCGGTGGACGTTTTGGGCAATTTTCCTAATTTTGCGTATTAGCTTCGAACTTATTAACTATTTTGATTCCTTAGAGTGATATTTACATTATGCAATCAAATTGAATAGATTTGGGCCATTCGGAGTCAGATACTCGTGGCAAGAGCGTGGTTTTGAGTTGAGTAGCGCAGTCGAGGTAAGTGGCTTGCCTAACTCTGTGTTAGGGATTTCCCCTTAGGCTGTTTTGATACTATTTGTTATATGGGCGCCGTGTACGTGAGGTGACGAGTACGTACACGGGCCTTTGTTGCTTAATTTCCATTTTTCCTATACATACCATAAATCATTTTACTCCTATTTCACTGTCAATGTGCTACTTGTGTAGTTTAGATTAGAAAGAAGCATGCCTACCTGTTTTACCTAAATTCCTTATTTGATACAATGTGTACCATGTTAGTTAGTCTTTATCTTGTTCTTGTCTGTGATTCCTTTCCTGAGCTGTTTAAATACTCGTATCCGGCATTCATTCGCATTTCATATTTGAATTGGGACTACAGACGTATTCTAGGAGCTTTCCCCATGTACTGCATATTTAAATTGTGACTACGGACGTATTCCGGGAGCTTTCCCCATGTACTACATCTTTACATTTGGAACTACGAGACGTATCCCGGGAGATTCCACCGTGTGATAGTTGTGTTGAGCCAAGGGCTCCCTGATGTTGTTTTACTTTCAGATTATTGGTTCTACTGCTTATCTTAGCTTTTATATCTTTTCGTACTATTTCTAAACTACTTTACTTATAAAAATCCAGTAGAGCCTTAACATGACCTCGTCACTACTTGACCGGGATAAGACTTGACACTTACTGGGTACCAATTGTGGTGTACTCATGCCTTTCCTGCACATGTTTTCGTGTGCAGATCCAGGTACCAGCAGTCAGTTTCGTGGCTAGGGGTCCGAGTAGCTGCTTGAGGAGACCGAAAGGTAATTCTGCTTCGTTCGCATAGTCCTTCGAGTCACCTTCCACTCCAGACTTAGATACAATTTTCATGTATTTCCCTTACGTTGTGTAGAGCTACTTTGAGATAGAGCTTGTGACTATTGTGATACTCCGGGTTTTGGGAGTTATAATTGTACATGCCAAGCAGTTGTGTTATGTCTATTTATGTTTCCTTTCTGTCTTTATTTTATTATATTTATTTTCCGCAAATTTAGGCTTACCTAGTCGTAGAGACTAGGCGCCCTCACGATACATTTCGGAGGGTAAATTGGATCGTGACACATTATATATATAAATTCAATGATAAACACCCTTTAACATTACACCCATTTAGGGTCTACAACCTTAGTATTTAAAACTAGCCACTCTTACCAAACTACAAAAAGATAACAATATTCAAAGTCATAATGCTTACAAAAGTGCAAGAATCTTTCTTCTAAAGCTTCCAAAAGAATGAGTATTCAATGCCTTGTATTGTAGTCTCTTTTTCAGACAAGGTTGCCCACAAAACCATAATAAATCTATTTATAGTGGGCTAAAAGTCGGAGCCAAAATTGGAGAAAATTGCCCATGCGGACGACTTATGCGACCTCATATCGATCGCAAATTAGGTATGCGATCCGCATAATCTCCCAAATCATTGTAGACTTGCATGTCACCAGTTCCAGGAGTTCATCGCATATCAGCTATGCGGTTCACATATCTGTTATGCGACCGCATTGTTCCATCGTAAATCTTGGGAGGCTATCTCTATTGGAATTATGCGGTCTGTTATGCGGCTCGCAAACGTGTTATGCGATCGCATAATGGACCGCTTAGTCTTCTCTTGGTTTGGCCAAATGGTCTGCTCCAGTTTGCGATCGCCCGTTGAGTTATGCGGTCCGCATGTGAGTTATGCGGCCGCAGACTTGCATCTTTTCTGCTCTTTTGTGTCTTTTTGACTTCTTACCGTGTTTTTGGGTCCTCAAGCCTCATGCACTGCAAAACATCAAAACTTCATAAGAATTAACGAACAAATGCATTAAAAACGAGCTAAAATCTAAGTAATTGGTGTTAAATGTGCCGAAATTCTACGGCACATCAATGATATGATGGGATGCCCTCAGAGGCTTGATGATGTTATGAATGCATATACCCATGCATGGTATGAAATTTATACGTACATGCATGGCATTATAATATTAAATGATTCACAAATATATTCAAGTATACATGTTGAGTCTTTTACTCCATGTTTCCCTCATGTCTGTTGTTTAGTGCTTTTCATTCCTTACATACTCGGTACATTATTTGTACTAACGTCCCTTTTGCCTGGGGATGCTGCGTTTCATGCCCGTAGATCCCAATAGACAGGTTGAGAGTCCTCCAAGTAGGCTATCAGCTCAACGGAAGATGTTGGTGCGCTCCATTTGCTCCTGAGTTGCTTATGCGGTCAATATGATTTAGACATGTATTGATTGGTATGTCGGGGCCCTGTCTCAGCCTTATGATGTTTACGTACTCTTAGAGGCTTGTAGGCATATGTCATGTATATGAAAGATTGTATGGCCTCGTTGGCCTATGTTCAGTGTACGAGTGATTATTTTGGCTTTATAAGCACATATTTCATATGTATAAGTCAGGTTTGGTCGTTTTATGTCGAGTGTTCCCTCATGTTTTATTCTTGTTACCTCATACGGCCCTTTGTACCCTTTGTCACGACCCAAATTTCCCTCTGTTGGGTATCGTGATGGCACCTAGTCTTAAGGACTAGGGAAGCCTAACAGTTACTGAATAACAACAATAAATAAAGGAAACTAACAGTCTAGATATAGAATCTTGACAGAATTTACAAATCTTCCCAAAACCCGGTAATACAAGTCATAAACTCTACGAATATTCTACAACTTCTAAATACAATTGTTTGGAAATAAATACAACAGATGAGTAGAAACAGAAGGTGACTTCGAAGCCTGCGAACGCAGCAACAGGTTGCCTTGAGTCTCCTCGGCAATCATCCGCGCAACCAGTGACGAAGCCACATAGCATTAAGGGTGGTCAACTGACCACCCTTCGTCAAAAAATTGTACTGTGTACATAGGTAAAATATTACGTTTTAGAGGTATATAACACATATTGAACACCCTTTATCAGAAAGTTTTTGACTTCTTCTAAATTTGAACACCCTTGAAAAAATTTCTAGCTTCGCCACTGCGCGCAACTACTAACAATGTATATACCTGGATCTGCACACAAAAATGTGCAGAAGTGTAGTATGAGCACACCACAGCGGTGCCCAGTAAGTATCAAGACTAACCTCGGTGGAGTAGTGACGAGGACTAGTCAAGACACCACTGGTCTATAAAATAAATGACACGAATATAGAAATGACCAAACATTACATCTATCTAAGACTTCACGGAATAATTTACAACAATGACAATATAAAGTGGAAGGAAATTACAGAAATTAATCACGAAACAGCACAAAAATACACAGAAAGATGGACAGAAAAACAAGCCAAACCGAAAGGAAACACAATACAATATAGAACAACAATAACTCAACTCTACGTCGGTTTGTTCACATCGGGCCTTAGCCATTAAAATCCATAAACTAGTGGAAATCTTTAAACATCAGTTCATATGAAAAACTTCGCAAATAAAATCATTTTAGTATGGAAGAGTTTCCTTTGAAAACATACTTTCTCCAAAAGTAGATATAAGTATATTTAATAGACAGAATTACATAAAACATAGTTTCTTTCAAAATACGAAACTTCCCAAAGATGCTTTCCCAATAAATTACTTCCAAATATCATTTTAGGCAAGACTAGTGCTTTTCAAATATACCTTCGATGTAAAAGTCATTCAAATATAATCATTTCGAAACCATTACTTTTTCAATAATACTTTTCAATAAAATCCCTTGATCAAAATCTCCTCAAGATTTATCTACCGGAACTCAGTCCGTAACTCAGAAATTGCCATGCAGTACAGGAGGAATATAAAATCTTGCCAATAAATGCAGTGAGAGATCAGTAGGAATATCCAAATTTAGAACAACGGAATAAAATGCAAAGACAAGTGCACGACATCACCCTTCGTGCTTTTACTCTCATCCTCACCAAAACAAGTGCACGGCATCACCCTTCGTGCTTTTACTCTCATCCTCACAAATAATAAAATAAATATGGCACGACATTATCCTTCGTGCTTAAATAAAATAAACATGGCACGACATTATCCTTCGTGCTTAAATAAAATAAACATGGCACGACATCACCCTTCGTGCTTTTACACTCTTATCCTCACCATAAATGAATAAATAAATACACGGCATCACCCTTTGTGCTTTACACTCTTCCTCACAACAAATAAATAAATACACGGCATCACCCTTCGTGCTTTACACTCTTCCTCACCCAAACAATATCAAAAACAACAGTTTGGAAAGGAAAATAAACAATATGAACCATAAATCACAACATCTCGGCAAGGGAGTCAACAATACAAACAATATCATAACAGCATAAACAGTAATAGAAACGATAACATCCCGGCAAGGGAGTCAACAAGTCAAACAACATCATCAACAACAGGAATAATAAGAGAAACCATACGATCCCGGCAAGGGAAAACAACTTAACCAATCTCACCTAAACAGTTAACTTCACGGAATAAAACTTAGCTTAAACAAAGGCCCAGTAATACGCAACATCAAGGAAATATCAACAACATAAATGTTTATCAACTAGACCTAAGTAGGACTTAAGGGAAAAATCATATAATTCACAATGTAAGACTCACGGGCATGCTTGACACCAAGGAACAAATGTTCCAATTACGGATAAACAACTATAGGGCTAGATGACACTAATTATAGTCAAATAGGCAATTTAGGAAGAAAATATAGCATGATGTTAAGAGAGGTAAAATAATCAGTCAGGTCAATTAAGATCAAATAGTCAACGAAGGAAGCCAAAAGCAAGAAATTCTAATTTAAGCAGGAAATGATGAAATTAGAAATTAAGGACTCAAATATAAAAATTACAATTCATACACAAGTGCTACAAGAACCTACAAGATCCTAAATGCCAACCTATTTGCAAATAAGTCTGTGTACACACTCGTCACCTCGCGCACAGAGGCTACAACCAGCAAGGAAGACTCAATCCTTAGGGGTAGTTCCCCCACACAAGGTTAGACAAGATACTTACCTAGACTTCCACGATCAAAATTCAAGCCTCAACTACCGCTTTACCTCTTGATTCCACCACCAACTCGCTCGTATCTAGCCACAAGTTACTTAATTATATTAGTAAATGCTAAATGAATCAATTCTGATGCTTGGAAATGAGTGTTCTAAAATTTTCCCCCAAAAGTCAAAAATCGACCCCGGGCTCGCTCGGTCCAAACCCTAAATTCAGAGCAAAACCCGATTATCCATTCACCCCCGAGCCCGGATATATAAATGATTTTGGAATCCGACCTCAATTTGAGGTCTAAATCCCCAAATTTCAATATTCTTAGGTTTTACCCAAAATTCCCAATTCCACCATGAAAACCCTAGATTCTAGGATGAAATCTTGTAAAAAGAAGTGAAGGAGTAAAGAAAACGAGTTAGAAATCACTTACTAATGTTTTGGGAAGAAAGAGTGTTTGGAAAATCGCCTCTTATGTTTTTAGGGTTTTGAAAAATGAAAAATAACTGAAAATCCCGTTTAAATATACCCCCCTCAGGGCCCACCACGGACCGCACAAAAAGGGAGTGCCGCCGCACAAGTAAAAACAAAAAAAAGTGAAGAAAGCAAGGAAAAATGACTGCAGTGACATACTTTAGTATTTTTACCATAACTTTCTATACAGATGTCCAAATTGCGATTTCTTTACCTTTATGGAAACTAGACACGAAGGGCTACAACTTTTGTTTTTAAATCATCTCAAAAGTCCTGGTAGATCAAACGATATAGGCCTCCAAAGGCAAACTAGTGGTCCAGATCCTTCACCGCAGACCGCACAAAAATGACCGCGGCCGTGAAGGCCCTTAGCGCGGTCAGCACAAAAAGGACCGCGGACCTCGGTGGTGGGTTCAGAGATTTGACTTTTTTGACCTACAACAACTATGTTTTAAGCCTAAAAACATCCCGGTACCTACCCGAAACTCAACCGAGCCCTCGGAACCTCAAACCAAAATGTGCATACAACCTCGAAAACATCCTACAGACTTATTTGTGTAATTAAATCACTAAAATAACATCATAAACATCGAATTAAACCCCAAAATCAATGAAAATTCACAAAACTTCTTTAAACATCAAAATTTACATTTAAGGTCTGAATCACATCTAATGAAGTCCGTTTCTTACCAAAGTTCACAGATATGGCACAAATATTATATCGAACCTGTACCGGGCTCCGAAACCATAATACGAGCCTGATACCACAGGTTTCACACATAATTTCATTTTCAAAAAAACCTCTTTTATTTTCGAAAACAAATTCTTTTAAAAATTTATTTCTCGAACTTGGGACCTCGTAATTCGATTTCGGGCATACGCCCAAGTCCCATATTTTCCTACAGACCCTCGGACCGTCAAATCACGGGTCCAGGTCCGTTTACCAAAAATGTTAACTCAACTTTATTAAAATTTCTAATACAAAATTATCATTTTTATCAGTTTTCACATAAAGACTTCCCGGTTACACGCCCGGGGTGCGCACATAAATCGAGGTGAGATAGAAGGAGGTTTTCACGACCTCGGAACACGAAATTAGCTAGAGATATACGGGATGACCTTTTGGGTCATCATACCCTTTTACTCATGTTGATGTAATAATAAACATACGTTATGCTGGTACTCGGTTGAGTATGGCACCGGGTGCCCGTCGCGGCCCATCGGTTTGGGTAGTGACAAAAGTGGTATCAGAGCAGTTTTGTCCTAGGGAGTCTACAAGTAGTGTCTAGTAGAGTCTTGTTTATGGGTTTGTTGTGCACCACACTTATAAGCAGTAGGCTATAGGGCATATATGACTATCACTCTTTCTTCTTACTCTAGATAGTGTGGTAGAGCACAGTTGTAAGAACTCAATTTCCTAAACTCTATCTTATTTATAATACGACGATGCCTACATATAGAAAGACGGTTGGTATGAGATATAGATGTGGAAGAGTTGAGTCAGAGGAACTCGATTTTTGCATCATGCTTATGATGGATAAATATGAGGTATTCAGCAGATCATGTGTGTACTAAGATGCGTAAGTTTCTTGATAAGGATCCATAAGGCAAGAATGTCTATCCACTCTTACGATAAAAAGGAATAAGAGAATTGGAAGGTAGACACAAGTTTCAACAAGTAAAAGAAGCAAGGTGAAGAAGGGTACGAGGTACCCAGTTAATGAACATTAACAGTATTTATAATTCAAGCAGAGAAATATAAGCATTTTGAGATACCTTCAATTGTATAAGAGGTATGTACAATTGGCCACACCGATCTAAGTTATTCCCTATGGGCTCTAACAAAATTGGTTTAAGAGAAGGACGGAATATCAGGATCCGGATGGGGTTAGAGTAGCCCAAAATGATTGATGGATTGTTTGCGTTAGTTGACATTTCCAAAAGATATTGCAAATATGCTAATAGATCTCCTTGTGAGATACCCAGATAGTGCACTCTAAAATAGTACAGCTAGATATGAGTACTACAAAGATAAGCACTGGAAACCTGAAAGGGATAAATATTATCTTAGTGTGGCTCCCCTCCTTAGTAGAGAGAGAATGTTAGGCAATCCGAAGAGCCAGTGGATGGAGCAAAGGGGATCTAAAAGCAAAAGAATATCCTGTTGAAATTTTTAGAATAAAGTGATAGACAGAAATGTTAGAAGGAGAATAAAAAGAGAGTTAATGAAGCATTATGAGTAAAATGTGGTACATGGATGACGACGGTAGATAAAAAAAGACAGTATTATAGAGTCTATAGAAAAGGGAAGGAAAATACGAGAGGTGACAGGCCTTGAGACAACAAAAGAGTATGGGCCATAAAGTCATATCCTCGTTTCGAGAAATAAGTTCGTGACTCTAATGTGATTACCAGACGGGAAAGTTAGACCCCAGAGTAATAGAAATCAGTATGGACTGGTCAACAAGATAAACTAAACATGAATTAGGGACTGAGTGATTTGATAATAGTCGGAATCATGAGAATTTCAGAGGTTGCGTTCCGACGATAGTAAAATGGACGACAGAAGAATAACCTTTAAAGGTCATTCAGGAAGACGCTTCCCTAAAGAGAGCAATGTGAACAAAGTTAAGCTTAAGGGACTGTATGTGCCAGTAATACTAAGTGTCACCTTCGCGAGTAAGGAAATTTGTTATCCTTGGTAAAGAAGGATTACCGCAAAGCGAGTAAGGGTCATCGATGATGTGAAAAGACTCCAAAGATAAAGAGGTAAAACATCTATTAGTAGATCATCGTAGCACTAGATCTTAGTACTCCCCTAAAGCAGGGAATATGAAGTGATGTGGCATTAAGTCAGAATTAAGTTGTTATAGTAACTATGGAATGGTAAAGGAAGAATGCGATAAAAGTGAGAAAAGGATGAGGTTGAACTTATTCAAATCCTATAGATATGCTACGATTCCAGAACATTATGCAAACACGACGTCAAAGAGAGGAGGTACGGGTTCCCGCTCGAGATGTTATTGATATATAAGGATCCAATGTGGGACGTAAGTTAAGATAAATGAAATGACCCAAGAAAAATTACATGGAATATTGATATGAGAATGAGCTAACGAGTAGTTAGTAGTTGATTCAGGAAGGGCCTAGTTATGTCTAGACAAGAGGATACAAACAAATCAACAGATCGTGAAAGATAAACATAGTGCAACCCAATATGGAGAATTCAGTCTCGCAGATATGACATCGTGATCCTTGAGAAATATTTAGATAGGAGTTGGGTAGTTAAAGGTACCATATGAGTGTTATTGAAATAAAAGAGAATGCCACTGGGAAAACAGTCAAAATAACAAGTTCAGAAGCAACCCTACAAGAACATGAGCATAAACTACAGATAATTATAGGCGAGGAAGGACATCAAAAATTCCGTCAAGTATACGATGTAATAAGCTCGCAACTTTACAAGAGTCAGAGGGTCCTCCCTAAGCACTACAATGAAAGACTAGCCGAGGAAAGAAGGAAGAAGGCTTCAACCTAAATATGGTAACTTGAAGGAGAAATGGTCATGTAAAAATAGTCTCCCTACAAAATTGTATGCACTCCAAAAGAAAGTGGAACCTACAGTGGCTAATGAACAAGGAGTAAAATCGAAAATAATATTCGAGACCATATGAGTTGCACAAAATTTTTGTCATGCGTGGGAACTAAGATAAGCTAAGTATGCACGCAACAAAGGGGCAAAAAGACCAGGAAAATCAATTGCTTACGTTAGAAGAAAGCTGAGATGGAACGAAAGGAATTATCCGATTAATGATCAGCTGTAGAAGACTCTGGTATAAGTTAAAAGAAGGAATTATGTCCAGGTCATAGACAAAGGATTGGATCATTAGAAGACTGTATCATCGTTTTCCATAACGTTCATGAAAGGCTAAAGTAATAACCAAATGCCATGAGCCGCATATTGGAAGATAGCTTAAGCCTACATAAAGGTTTATCAGAAGGAAGATGAAACTAAGAGTTACATCAACCAAGTAAATCAGGAGTCCGATTATTGGCCCCATATAATTATAGAAATTATTATTGAGAACATTGCAGGTTCATCCTTAATATTAGAGGCATAAGAGAGATAGAACAACAAAACCACCATATTCCATAACAACCCTACGATAGAGCCAGTTAGAAGAGTACGAACCTCATAAAAAAAGATAAAAAAAGTCAGTATGGAGCTACCACCAGATTGTGTGTGCACCAGAGGTGCAAGTATTATAAGAGAGCTTCAAGTTGTGGATGTGAATTATACCTATATGGAAGGGAGGTTATGAAAGAGATAGGTAATGTGATGCGAGATTTTAAGGTAAGTAAGGTAAAGGTGAACAACATACGAGATACTCAAATGCAGAAGGTTGTGAATAGTCCATACTGCAGATAGAAGTCTAGAAGCGCGGGTATTCAGTATCCAGGAATGATAGCGGCGTCGTCAGTGGCATATCTTCTAGACTATGGTTTCTAAGTATCGAGAGGTCTAGTTAAGAGAGTAAAAGAAGAGTTAGAGACGATGTGATGTCTCGCTTGATGTTCCAAAAAAGCATAAGGAAATCATTCGCAAGCTAAAGTATGATAGAACGACAAGGTATTAGAAAGACATGAGTAAGGATACGAAAAGGGCAAGTGAGAAGATGACGAAAGTGGATAAGTCCCCGGTATTAAGCCCTTGGAAATAAGAGAGCGGATGGTTTCTCTAAGTTATAGAAAGCTCAGTATAGCCTGAATGAACTCAAAGGAGTCTAAGACTACTAGAATTTAGAAGAGATGGAATACTGCCCTGGTAGTACAATGATGGTGTAATTCTGATAGATAAAGGATGACGTTTGGGCCTTCGATTGAGTAATGATTTGAAGAGGATTTCATGAATTGTACGGGATTAAAATACCCGCGTAAGTGAATCACATTGGAATGCTAAAATATGGTTATCGAAGTATAGTATCACCGCTAAGTGGATAAGGAAAATCACTTCAAATATTCCTCGATGCAATGTAAGCCCTAGTGGCAAGGTATTACATAAGAAGTTTCAAGTTATGAGTGGTATATTGTAGATCAATATTGAGGTGAATCAACAATGGATGGACAAAAGTCACAAAGTATGAGATGAGATTACGCCGTCATCCTTAAGATGAACAGTAATGAGGAAGCATTAAAGGACTTAGATTTATACATATGGGATACGCAACGAAAGTAACCTAAAGGTTGGTAGCAAACCTCAGTAACGATGAATAAAAGTAAGAGTTATGGTATAGTATGACCTACCAAGATGCAGTTAATTCATGCAGATAGATAAACTGGTATATGAAATAAGATATAGCAATATTCGTAAGTTCGACAAAGTACCGAGCAAAGAACTTCAGTATATCTATAGATGCCCAGAGGGATATCTTGTCAAGCTTTGTATATGTTTACAAAGTGTGGCATCGAGATTGGCTGATGGAAAAAGGAAAGAAGAGTCGGAAAAAGGAAAGAAGAGTTGCATAGGCGCACTTAAAAGGTCAAAGTCGTACAAGCTGCGTGATAGAAGGTATCAACAGTTACGAGATTGGAAGGATTCCGACCACAAGTCATGGTATGAGTGGGGATGCCATGGCCTTTGGATTTATTCACAGAGCAGTTGCCTAGATGGCAAAGAGAGTACTAAAGTATTCGAAAGACATAAGTTATGAAAATGACAAGTGCATCAGTCAACATTCGAGGACGAATATTCCAAATAGGGGAATGCTGTTACACCCTATGTTTTTGTACGTGAAACTACGCCATAAGTAAATTGATGAAAGCTCGGAAATGAGATGTACATCCCGTAATTTCGTACGTTAAAGTTTCGTTGTAAGTTAATCGACGTAAGTTCGAGAATGAGATTACTTTAGGATTATAAGTATTACACTATTTCGAAAAAGTGATAAGTAAATTCGTTAAGGTGAGAGGGTAAGCAAATTGGAAAAAATGAGTTTCGTCAAAGTTCGACAATTTGGGGATAAAATACGGTCCAAACTATAATACCCCGTATTTATGGACTAGTTCCATACAAGGTACCACATGACTATGATAGTAAGGTGTATAAGGTATATTAGAAGTGAGTAGTATTTTAAGGAATTTGAGGTAATTTTTAATTATGTGAATAATTGGGTAATTAATGATTTTTAGTGGGAGATTAATTAAAATCTTTGGAAAATTAGAGAACCTCACGTGGAAGCAAGCCACTCCAATATCCATGACTCTTAAGTCATTACGAAAGGTGGAAATTAAAGGTATGTGGTAAAGCCACCACATAAAGTGGGGCCCACATCCATATAAAAGGCATCTCAAAACATAAGAATCATTCTAAGTAACGTGAAATCTTCAAATTCAACCTACTTATAAGACCCCCTCTAACTTAGTAACGTGAGAATTTAGCATCTTCAACAAATTCAACAAGGTTTCATGGCAATTCAACAAGATTTTATAGCATCTTACGTAACGTGAGATTTTGCAATTATAAGGGAGTACGGTGCAATCTTTCTCAAAAATATGATACGGATTTTTTCATATTTCGATCTTGCCGTCACGTGTTTTGTCAAAATTAACGTGTGTTAGAGAGATTGTCAAGAGAATTGACTCAGATATGTTAAGGCCATCCCTTCTTTCTTTTGGCATGATCTATACGACACAAACGAAACGAGCAAATGCACAATTTTCATCAATAACTCTATTCATAGAAATACTAGAGATTCTTATGTTCTTGATTCCCCACGTGTCATATTATTCTATCATCTGTTCATGGGTCTCAGAAAATACATAAGTTGATAAAGTTTATTTCATGATATTAATCAAAGGCATAATGGTCTTATGACAGTACGAAATATTTTATTGACGTACTTCTCATGCATTGCATTCATTTACATTGATCCATGACCAGATGTCATTATATATATATATATATATATATATATATATATATATATATATATATATATATATAAATGGGATATGGGAAAAGGTTACAGCACCATCACCTGATTAGCTGGTATACGTTGATGATTTGCCCACAATGGCCGAGATGATATGATGCGATGCCCTAAGAGGCTTGATGATGTTATGAACGCATATACCCCTGCATGGTATGAAATTTATACGCATATGCATGACATTATAATATCAAATGATTCACAGAGATATTCAGGTATACATGTTGAGCATTTTACTCCCTGTTTCCCTCATGTCTGTTGTTTACTGATTTTCATTTCTTACATACTCTGTAAATTATTTGTATTGACGTCCCTTTTGCCTGGTGACACTGCGTTTCATGCTCTCAGGTCCCGATAGACAGGTTGAGAGTCCTTCAAGTAGGCTATCATCTCAGCGGAAGATGTTGGTGCGCTCCATTTGCTCCGGAGTTGCTTATTTGGTCAGTATGATTTAGACATGTATTGATTGGTATGTCGGGGCCTTGTCCCGGCCTTATGACGTTTATGTAATCTTAGAGGCTTGTAGACATATGTCATGTATATGAAAGATTGTATGAACTTGTCGGCCTTCAGTGTACGAGTGATTATTTTGGCCTTATATTGCCCATATATCATATGTATAAGTCAGTATATCAGGTTGGGTCATTTTATGTCGAGTGTTCCCTCATGTTTTATTTTTGTTACCTCATACGACCCTTCTGACCCTTTTACCCATGTTGATGTAATAAGAAAGATACGTTACGTTGGTAATCGGTTGAGTAAGGCACCGGGTGCCCGTCGCGACCCATGTGTTTGGGTCGTGACACATGCTAAACCACAAAAGTATATGAATCAGTAAACTTTAGGTTTACGATAGAGTTGTCGCGCCCCTTTTTCTCGCGAAATAAAGTTTCGACACGTGACAACTCTTTTAAGGAAGGGTGTTAAAAGAGAGAGTCGCCACCTAACGGATTAAGGTGCGGTAGGGCACCTATTTGCAAATAACTCTGGATTAACCAGTTGCGTCACCAAAGATCGGGTAAGGGCTCAAATTACCTTGAGGAGAAGGTGTTAGGCACTCCCGAGGTCTACAGCGGTGGGTCCCAGCCGAACTCGAATTATATGAATTAGTCTAAGAGAAGGGAAACAATTTGGGCAAATAAATGATTGACTATAAACAGAGGTATGTGTGTGTGTGTGGGGGGGGGGGGGG